>CAUYPO010040728.1:0-22669 GCA_963574435.1 Cheirogaleus major
CACAATGGTTGGATAAAGATGAAGTGCTGAAACACAGTCCAGAACTCAGTATTCATCAAAAAGAGCTAATGGTGTCAGTTTGGTGGTCCAACACTGTTATTTACCCACTACATCTTCATGAAACCTGGTCAGTTGATTACAATGGATGTGTACTGCAACCAATTAGATGAAATGATGAGGATGCTTGTGATTAAGCATCCAAGACTGGTCAATAGAGACAGGTAAGTCCTCTTGCAAGACAATGCTTGACCACACGTTGCATGAACAAAGCTGCTCTAACTATAAAGGCTGGACTTGGAAACTCTTTGTCATCCACCATATTCACCAGACCTTGCACTAACTGACTACCACTTCTTCCAGGCTTTGGACCACTTCTTTCACGGAAAAATAATCAATTCTCAACAAGGTGTGGAAAATGCCTTTCATGATTTCATTGCCACTCACTCTCCAGGCTTCTTTGCTGCTGGCATAAACAAGCTACCATTAAAATGGCAAAGCCATGCTGATAGGTTGGGTGTATACTTTGATTAATCGTACTCCTTCTTGTTTGAGATATAATAAACTACACCTTTTGATTCAAAATTGTACATTTCATATTTAATGACCTAATATTTCTGCTTATTATCATACAACTTAAAGTCCTAATGATGTCACCTACATCCAGTGACCAAAGGAGAACAGTGTAGCTTGGTGAAGCTTCATGAATGGCAATTTCACCACTACACAGCATTTTCCCCTTAATGTTTCTTTTCATCTTGTGTCTAGAAGCATTTCATTTTAATTTATTAAAAAGATAAAATGTATGGTTTATGGGTTATATAATTGATTTATATTATTTCTCCTTCCAAAAAACTGATCTGAAGTTATAAGTTGCAAATAAATGAAAGTGAAAAGAGAAAAATAAGTTGGAGCTGGGGTTAAGATTAGTATGAAAAAAATATGTGCAATAGGCATTATGCTGTTGCTGGATGAAAGTCATCAATTTGGCTCTGAGCTCCCTAGCTATTAAAGCAAGAAGAAAAATATACATCATAAGATTCACAGAGATGCATTTTTTTCACCTCACAAAAGCGCATCTTGAAATAGGTACACCAAAGATCTTGGTGTGATTTTATTTTATCCATCACTTGCACTCAATCCTATTTAACAAAAAATTCATTTGGTACTACAAAGTGGTGAACGACCCATGGTTTACCAAGTTTGACTACACTGAAATGTCTAAATGTTATCTAATTGTTTAAGTCATCTGGATCTTTGATTCTCCTTTTATTTCATTCTCTTTTAACCTTCCATTTTGCATTAGTGTCTCCTGCAAAAGAAATAAAGGTGGCATGAGAGTAAACAAAATACAAGATGCCTGTTTTTTTCTTTGTGTTTGCTTACTTGATTCCTGAAAAAAAAAAAATCTAAACTTAGTTGGTATTTAATTCTTCCTGCCTAAGGAATTTAATTTGAGGCTTAAATAACCAAGTGGCTTTGGGCACCTTCTGTCATCCTGTTCTGTGCTAGGTTAGCAACTTGGTAGATTGGCAGAGTGGAATTGGCATTAGATTAAGAGTTAGCTGGTTTTTAATTTGCATTTCCCTGGTAATTATTCACCTTACCCCTGTCAGAATTGCCATTATTAAAAAGTCAAAAAACAATAAATGTTGGCACTGATGCAGTGAAAAGGAAATGCTTATACACTGTTGGTAGGAAAATAAACTAGTACAACCACATGGAAAGCAGTATGGTGATTCTTCAAAGAATAAAAAGTAGACCTACTATTAGATCCAGCAATCCCACTACCGGGTATCTACCCAAAGAAAAATAAATCATTATATCAAAAAGACACCTGAATTTTTATTGCAGCATGATTCACAATTTTGCAAATATATGAAACCAACTTAAATGTCCATCAACTGATGCATGGATAAAGAAGATGGGTGTATATATGTGTGTGTATATATACTCACACACGTACATACATACCATGGAGTACTGCTGAGCCATAAAATGGAATGAAATGTCTTTTGCAGCAACTTGGATGGAACTAGAGACCATTATCCTAAGTGCAGTATCTCAGGAATAGAAAAATAAACACCATATGTTGTCACTTACAGGTGGGAGCTATATAAGGGATATATATCACCATAAAGAATAGTAATGAACATTGGAAACTAAGAAGAGGGAAGGGTGAGGGAGAAAAATCTACCTGTGGGGTACAATGTATACTATTCTGGTGATGGTTATACTTGAAAGCCCTGACTTCAGCATGATACAATTCATCCATGGTATCAAGGTAACAAAAACCACTTGTATTCCCTAAATTTTTTGAAATTAAAGAAAAAAAAAAAGGAGGTGGAGCTAGCACTTGGGTACGACGAGTGAGTGGCTTGGCTCTGCCTCTTTGCTGATCTTTAACACAGGAAGGGTGAACTCTAGATAGTCTCTTTGGTCCTTCTCACCTCTGTATTAATATTGTTTAAACTTTCTGCTCAGATAAGTCTCAAGTACATGGAAATCTCCTTTTGCGTAGTGTTATCTTTCAGTAATCTCTATTTAGTAATCTCTAACTAGAAAATGTTGTTAATAAAAGGACCACTTAAAAGTGCTTCTGAGTTCTTTGGGGCTGAAGTCCAAGAAGAATGCTTTCTATAATTAAAAGGACAGGGGCATTAGTAAGGGCCAGAGGAAGGGGGTTGGGATGTCATCTTAGGCTGAAAATCACTACTATATACACAATGGAATTTGGCAGCCTAGATTGTTTTGGCTTTATTTCCATTCACTTAAAACAAGTGTGTGTGGGAAGGCAATTGTGGGGAATGGGGTTGGAGGATATATAATTTATTTTGGGTATCCTGCGTTAGTCATTTTTTTGTCTACGAAGTCACCACCTGAAAGAAACAGCAAACAACAATAGACGTCATTCACAAGTACTACGTTTCAAGAGAGACTTTTATGGATGTGATTAAGCCCTTTAAACATCCTATGCCACTGGGGCCGGAAGCATTCTCATTGTGTATTCTCACTTGTGAAATGCCACCACTCAGGAAGTACATGAACTTTGAAAACTATTCTGGCTGCATCACTATATGCTTTGGAAACTAGGAAAGAGAGATAGAATAATACGATCACTCAAGCCTTGGTTATTGAGAAATTTAGCTGTAAATTGCCCAGATGATTTCCATAATTTTCTGTGTCCTTTTTTTGGAAGTAGGTACTGTGGCTTTAGCATTCAAAAGCAACTGATTTTTTCCATTTAACTATAATACTTCAAATTCTGCCCGTGGTAATTTACTGGCACACTTGGAGCAATCATTATATACACATTTACAGTAATTCTCCACAATGTTGCTTGCGATGGCCTTAATCTAAAACTGATGGACAGAATTATTTTTAGTGTAACCTCGGTATTTTGCTAGAAGGAAAGTAAAAGTCTTTATAGAAGGAAAGAACCAACAGATTTTTTTATTAAAGGCCTGGGTGAATAAATACCCGGATAAGGCATTGACTACACAGATGCCCCTGAGAACAATCCAAAAGGGTGGCAACCATGAGGTGGACCTGTGATGTGGGTTTTTTCCTTTCCCAAAAATGGCCCTAATTGTAAAATATTCCAGACTACTTTGACACCTTAAATGATCAAACCCACATTTGATGTGAATCTTCAAATTTAAAAAAAAAAATTAATTATTTTGAGAAAGAGCACATGATAAATGATACCATTTTTTTATGAACTGAAGTAAGTAATCAGTTATTTCATTTGGGCATAAACGTCTGTCCTATGGCCTAGAAGTATATTTGAATCCTGACCCCACTAATTTCTATCTGTGTGATATTACTTCCTGATGATAAAATTTTTATACTTTACCAGTGGTTTCATCCACAGATTATATAACTAAATGTAAAATACAAAAATATTTAATTTGACTGCTTCTGAGTTTAACAAAGACTGTTATGTAATAAAAACCCAAAACCAAAAGGCAACAGCAAAAGTCAACCAAATAAATGAAGCATTGTGTACCCTAAACACCAAAAGAAGTCACTTAACATGTAAGTTTAATACTTTTATGTTTCTTATTGATTCAAAGGAAAGCTTAAATATAATAAATTCACATGGAGATCTAAGGTTGGTCAGAAGCACATGTCATCAGGGTACTCTTTGATATACTCAAGATATAAAATTGGTGAATAACTTTGTTGATGTTGTAGGGGTGCTTTCAGAAAGTGTATTTTTTTCAAGCTTTATGAATTGATTTAACATTTGGATTTTTAAGGTTCCAGGCTATTTTCTGATTGGATTTTGGTAGCAATCCCTCATTGTAGCTCAAAGTATAAAAAATTTTAGAAAGGTTCATACTTTGGAGATTGCTCAACGATCTCTCTAAAGAGTGAGCTTTGATTCTTAACAGGTTGTTTACCTTTAATATCTACTTTGGAAGAATATTATTTAGCTGAATTAAAGGCATATCACATTTTTTTTAATTTGGTAAAATAAATATAACAACTTTACCATGATAATTATTTCAGTATACAGTTCAATAATGTTAAGAACATTTACATTGTTGGACAACCAATCTGCAGAACACTATTTATTTTGCAAAACTGACACTCTATACTCATTAAGAAATAACTCCCCATTCACCTCTCTCCCCAGGTAACCTCCTTTCATAGAAATGAATTTGACTGCTCATTAAGAAATAACTCCCCATTCACCTCTCTCCCCAGGTAACCTCCTTTCATAGAAATGAATTTGCTCTAGGTACCTCATATAAGTGGATTCATACAGTGTTTGTCTTTTGTGACTGGCTCATTTCGGTTATAATGTTCTCAAGGTTCATCCATGTTGTAGCATGTGTCAGAATTTCCTTCCTTTTAAAGGCTGAATAAGATTCTATTGGATATATACACCACATTTTGTCTATTCATCTGTTCATGGACACTTGGGTTGCTTCTACCTTTTGGCTGTTGTGAATAATACCCCTATTGTTCACAGCAGGGTGTGAACAAGGATATATAAATATCTCTTGGAGATCATTTCATATTTTAATAAAAATTTTATTCCCTACAAATTGGAGAAAAAACAGCTTCTGAGATGGTTAATCTAAAACATTTGCTTAATTCTTAATAAATTCTGAGTATAATCAATATGAGAACTATTTTTTGAACAATCAGTATTACAATCTGTAATATCTTAGGAGGAATTCCTATGTGACTCAGACAAGCTACATTAACCTGATATTGATCTTTTCCTAGCATTTAACTCATGAATGAGAAAAGTTATGGATGAGATTAAATGATCAATTTAGACTCCTGATTAGTAAAGCTAAATCAAAACATATACTTGATCCTGCTTTGAGAATCATGGTACATTGGAGTGATCTTTAAGTAGATCAGAGATAAATTTCCGGTGAAGTAAAATAAAGATCTGTTGTCATTTCTTCTTTAAAATTTCGCCTTAGAAACTTTTCAAAAGAAGACAGACTAATGGCCAAAAAACATTTAAAAATGCTCAACATCTCTAATCATGAGGGAAATGTAAATCAAAACCACAATGAGATATCACTTAACTCCAGTGAGAATGGCTTTTATCAAAAAGTCCCAACACAATAAATGTTGGCATGGACGCAGAGGGAGAAGAACACTCATACTGCTGGTGGGATTACAAACTAATACAACCTCTGTGGAAAGCAATATGGAGATACCTCCAAGAGCTACAAGTGGAACTACCATTTGTTCCAGCAATCCCATTACTGGGCATCTGCCCAAAGGAAAAAAAAGACAGTCTATAAAAAAGACATCTGCACTAGAATGTTTATAGCAGCACAATTCACAATTGCAAAGATGTGGAAACAACCCAAGTGCCCATCAACACATGAATAGATTAATAAAATGTGATGTATGTATACCATGGAGTTCTACTCAACCACAAAAACAATGGTGATCTAGCACCTCTTGTGTTATCCTGGATAGAGCTGGAGCCCATTCTACATTATTATTTTAAAAATTCCATTTGATAATTTAAAATGTATTATTTTAATTTGCATCTATTTAGCTTTCTAGCAAGAACAAACACTTTATATGTCAATTACTGATATATATTTATTCATTTCTAAATTGCTTGATTATATACATTTCAAAATTTCTATTGAAATATTTATTTCCTATTAAGATTTTTAAATGTATTGATACTGCCTCTTATACCTTATATGCTATAAATACTATCTCCTGTCACTTTTGCCTTTAGTTTGTATGTGTGTTTTGATCTAATTTTTATGTAGTCCAATATACTACAAATGTTTTGAGGGGTAGAAATTGTGGTATAATATTCTTTTATAATAAGACTTTCTTTTATCACCAGCCTGTTTACTTAATCGCTTGAAACTTGTAAGCATTATAGGAATTAAATATGAGGTTGACAGATTCAAATCAATGAGGCAAAACCTTGAATTTAGAATTAGATGTTATCCTTTAAATTGAAAGAATATTTAACAATATATTTAATTAGAGAGAGAGAGAGAGTGTGTGTGTGAGAGAGAGAGAGAGAGAGAGAGACAGAGACAGAGACAGAGAGAGATGAAGAGAGTTGAATACCCTTGGCAATTCTTGATAAAATTTAGGACCATACTCAGTTGGCCCTCTGAATGGAGACATCCAGACAGCCAACTCTCTGGGTTAGTTTTATGAAACAAGATAGGCGCTTCACCAAAGCTACAGTTGTTTCAGTGCTAAGAGCTATAAGTGAAGCAGAGTTCCCTGGGAAGACAAAACCCAGTTTCCTTAGAGACACACAGGCTGCCAGATAAGTCCAGCAGCTTTACCAGTAGGATGCGCCAACTCAGCCCGGAGTGTGAAAATCTCCATTCCCCCTCACTGTCTTTAGCTACCATTCCCTACCATTTCATTACCCACAGGAAGAGTCTAGGAGGAAAAACTAAAATTTGGTTTGTTTCATATTTTGTGAGTATGTTTCCAGTGTAAAATCCCACTCATTTGGAGGGAAACAAAAACCTCCCAGGTCCATCCTTGGAAGTTAGAAAACTAGTGTTCATTGCAATAAAGCAAAAGTAATCCTTAAAGCCAAAATTTTAGAAAGATTTACAACCGTATTTATCTTAAAAATTAATGGTTCCATTATTTATATGTTTGTCTTCAGTTCATCTGGTGTGTATTTAGGCTCATGGCAAAATATAATTCTTACTTAATTGACTTTCAAATGATTGTCTAATTTTTCCAGTTCCATTAATTTAAAACACACTATTTCAGTGTGCCTTCAGAATGTGATATTTGTCATATTTAAAGTCATACATAAATTGATCTGTATATCCTCCTACACCAGTAGACATACTGTTTTTATTATTGTGGACTTTTAGTATGTTTTACTGTCTGGAAGGCTATTAAATATCCTCTTTCTGAATGTTATCCTCTAACATTTTACTGGTAACCTCTTTATTTTTTCCAAGGCAGTGTTGAAGTTCTTAAGAGAAAAAGAGAAAAAAATTAAAGCTATTCCATAGGTATATGTTTCTAATTTTTGAAAATTGATGTATAAATTTGTTAGGGATTGCTATATTTATAGTGTTTTCTCACCTGGGAACATTTTATACATATATTATTTATATATATAACTAAAAGTTTATTTCATATGCATAAAAAGATAGTCATAAGAACACTATACTATACTTTTTGTTTATTTAGGTAATATATAGCTATAATATGGCTATGCATTGTTGAATATTTAATATTTTAAAATTTGAATTATCAATGAGATATTGTTTCCCTTCCATAATCTATCAGAGAGTTGCTGATAAATAGCAAGACTACTAGTTGTCACACATTTATGTTTCATCTGAATATATTAGCAGATTATTCTGGTTTAAGTAGTCCATCATTCTCTTCAGATTTCTAGTTAGACAATCATATCATCTGTAGGTATGTTATTCTTTCCTTTCCAATAGTAATTACTTTGTTTTCTTTCTGTGTTGTTCACATAGCATGGACTTATAAGATAGCATTAAATAACCGCAGTGACAATTATTTCACCTTGAAGTTTTGCTGTTCTAGCTTAAAACTTCTTAAATAATGTTAAAGAAAAGTCTTTAAAAAAACAGGAATGGGAGTTCACGCTTATCAAATTATAACTAAAAATTATTATTCAATATTTACTATGAACCTGATACTAAAAACTTCACATGTATGATCCCATGGAATCCTCACAACTCTATAAACCAAGTACTATTATAATCCTAGCTAAACAGATTGGGACATTATAGTTTAAAGAGTTAAAGAAACTTTTCAAATAATGTGTTTGAAAATGGTTACTGAGTTTTAGAATCCTGCTCTTAAATAATATCGTGTACTCTTTTCTTTGGGGGCATTTATAAATATATGATTTGCCTCCTTCGACTTATTACTGTAATGAATTATAGTAACTAAAATTTCTATTATTTTCTTTGAATTCCTAAAATTGATAATGCTAATTGCTATGTATGTAGTGCTAGATTTAAGTTGGTAACATTTATGATTTATTAAGTTACACACCTATGTACTGGCCTTGTATTAGTTTTTATTTTGTTTGAAATCAGAAACTAGGGTTAAAGTATACTTATACTTGTGATCTTGACTTTCCTTCTCCATTTTCCTTGGTCCACGCTCTAATCTGCTAGTTCTACCACATCATTCAAATTAAACTGCACTTGTCCATGTCATCAGCCACCTCCATCTTACTGGCTACAGAAATGGCCCTTACTAACTTTCAGCAGCCTTTCCGATAGTAAGCCAATCCAGCCATCTTGAAATCCTGTATTCACTTGGCTTCTGAAACAAAACATTTCCAGGTTTCCTCCTCACACACTGCTTCTTTCAATTGTCTTTTCTGGTTCATTTTTCTGTTCCTTAAGTCCAAATGTTAAACTTTTCTAAGACTCAGTGCTTGGACTCTTTCTCCATTTTCTCAAATTATACTCTCTGTAGATCATCTTATCTGGTCTTATGGCTTTAAATGTCATCTATATGCTAATGATATTCAAATGTTTTCAGTCTCAATTTATCCACTGAGCACCAGACTTATTTATCCAACTTCTTGGTTTCTTCATTTGAAAATCTAGTAGAAATTCAAAATTGGCACAGTCAAAATGAAACTTTAGATGAGTATCTATTTTAGTGACTAAAAATAAGAAAACATGTTTTACATTTCCTTTGTTATTACAATTTCCAACACTCTTCCACATTTCTTCCTGGTATCATACTCATTCTTCCTGAAGAATTTTCTTTAACATTTTATGTAGCTCAGATATTTTGACAAGGAATTCTTTAAAATTTTGCATGTCTGAGAAAGTTTCGTATTTTATCTTCATTTTTGAAGGATATTTGTGTTGAGTATAGAATTCTAGAATGCCATTTTTTTCATGACTGTAAAAATGTCACTCCGTTGTCTTCTAAACTGCACAATTTCTGTTCTCTTCTTTGTATGTGATGTGTTTTTTTCCTTCTGACTACTTTGTATTTATCTTTGGTTTTTACTATTTGTTTGGTATCAATCCTGCTTGGCTTTCTCTGAGCTTCTTGGATTTATGGTTTAATATCATTTATTTATTTTTTAAATGTTCTTGGTCATCATCTCATCAAATATTTCTTCTGCCTCATTTTTTTTCCTCCTAGGATTTTAAATGCATGCCTATTAGATAAAATTCTCCAAGAGCTCTTGGGTAGTCTCTTTTGTTGTGAAACCTTTTGTGTTTCAGTTTGAATATTTTAAAAATCTATACTGACTTATTTTCTAGGTCACTGCTTCTTTTATTGTTTGTGGTCAAAATACTGATGAAGTCATGAAAATAATTTTTCATCTCTGTTAATGTGTGTGCGTGTATAACATTTTCATTTGATTTTTACTTCTCTGCTGAAATTTCTCATGTTTATCCATATTTTCCATATTTGCTGCTAAGGTCTTTGGCATATTCATCGTAGTTACTTTAAGTTTCCTCACTCTTAATCCCAACATCTGATTCATCTCTGAGTCTAGTTATATCAGTGGGCTTTAGCTCTTGACAATGAGTTGTTTTTCTTGCTGTATTTTGTGTCTCATAATTTTTTATTGAAAATTGAACATGATATAGTAGAGATTGAGGTAAACTATATCCATGGCTGAAAACAGACATGCCTTTTTATATGTCAGGCTATTGGTGTGGAGGATGTACTTATTCTTGTCAGGAAAGAGGCTATCTTTGGGTTTTGTTGTTGCTATTCCCCTATTATCTGTGCGGGATACATTCCAAGACCCTCAGTGGTTGTCTGAAACAATGGGCAGTACCTGAACTCTATACTGTATGTTTTCCCTAAACATACATACCTACAATAAAGCTTAATTTATAATTTAGGCACAAAAAAATGAATAATAGAATAATTATAAAAATATACTGTAATATGAAAATTATGTGAATGTTTCTCTCTCTCTCAAAATTTCTTACTACACTTACCTATGTTTGGACCTCAGTTAGCCACAGGTAACTGAAACTGAGGAAAATGAAATCATGGATAAAGGGAGACTACTGTATTTCTTCTTCACCTCCCTTCAGTTTTTAACCATCCCCTCATGTCTGAACCACAGGGAGGTTCTGCCTAAACTCCTTCCCCTCTCCCAGAAGGAAACTGTTCTTATTACTCAATACTAGGTTTATGGCAGGGGCAGGGGAGTTTTCTGTTATCCCGCTCCAGTCTCAGTCTTAACCTCACTCCCCGTGTGTGTGGGTCTCAGGTTTAGGGCTTTCTCAGTGCTCTTGCCTGTTCTCTCTGTGGCAGAAAGTCTCTGTTTGTATCTGTGATCAATTCTGGGGAAGAGAGAGAGTGACTGTCTTTCCACTGGTGGTAACAGACCTCTGCTTAGCACTGGTGGGGAATCCTAAGTCAGAGATGATGTCCTACCGTTCCTCCAGAGTTAGAAGATTTCTCTTTTTACATCTTTTTTTTCAGTTTTTTAAAAAAATTTTTTCTAGCATATTATGGGGATACAAATGTTAAGGTTACATATATTGCCCTTGCCTCCCCTCCCCCCTCGAGTTAGAGCTTCAAGCGTGTCCATCCTCCAGTTGGTGCATATCACACTCATTATATATATATATATATATATATATATATATATACCCATCCCCTCCCCCCACCTGCCCAACACCCAATAAATGTTATTCCTATATGTCCACTTAGGTGTTGATCAGTTAATACCAATTTGCTGATGAGTACATGTGATGCTTATTTTTCCATTCTTGGGATACTTCACTTAATAGAATGGGTTCCAGCTCTATCCAGGAAAATACAAGAGGTGCTAGATCACCGTTGTTTCTTATAGCTGAATAGTACTCCATGGTATACATATACCACATTTTCTTAATCCATTCATGTATTTATGGGCACTTTGGTTGTTTCCACACCTTTGCAATTGTGAATTGTGCTGCTATAAACATTCAGGTGCAGGTGTCTTTTTCATAGAGTGACTTTTGTTCCTTTGGGTAGATGCCCAGTAATGGGATTGCTGGATCAAATGGTAGATCCACTTGTATTGCTTTAAGGGATCTCCATATTACTTTCCACAGAGGCTGAACTCTTTTTACATCTTTTGACAAGCAGCAACATTTTCTCCAAGCATCTTCCTCTAAGGATACCAATGTGTCTAATGGTTGGGAAGCTTTCCTGTTTCTTCCCAGGAAGGAGACAGATTTTCTTCCTATCCATTCATTCCCCGGCATCCAGTCATTCTTTGCCGGTGTCCTGAGTCAAAAAAGTTTGCTGCCTTCTTCCAACAGACCATGAGTTTGCTTCTGATGAGAATGTTATATAAATAACCCAAAGATGTCTTCTGCACGTGGGCTCCATGTTACTCATTCCTTCACAGCAGACCATTAATGGGACTATTAGCTCAGAGCCCAACTCAAATTTTTACACTCCTAGTTGCCCCCACATGTAGTCCAAATAAGCATATTTTTAGTGAGTTAGAGCCTGCTTTGAATATGTCACAAAATGGCATTCAGTGTCTACTGGCCATAGATAAGACAAGCTCTGGTGTTATCAAAGACTCCAAGCCACTTCTGTCTTTTAGAAATCTTGGTCCCAGAGACTCTCCATCTTGCTGCTTTGTGACATCATGTAGACACACAAGTCCTTCACAGATTTTCCTTTCTGGCCCTTGCTCTCTTCTCCTTCTGGGTGGTGGCCTTGTGCCATTGTCTCTGGAAGGTCTCATGCTGTGATGAACACTCCCCTGTCCCATTGCTTTTTAGTGTCACTTTGTGATTATGTATTTTTTCTTTTATCAGCCCTTGAAATGCCTGAATTCACTCCAAGTGGCTATGAGGATAAGGTGATTTTGAGTGATGATCAAGGAATTCATACAGGGGTCTACCCAGTCAGTGAAACAGTCACTTCTCAGGTGAATCCTGGGCAGCCTTAAGTGATTGGGACTCAAAACTTGGTATGCTCCTGTGTTTGTGTGGCGTGGCATTGCTCTGTGTTGCACTGCACTCTAGATTTCTCATGGTTATGCTTCATTAAACTGGCCAGGCAGTAGCACCAATGTTTGAGTGAACCCTCACCAGTAAAACTGACTTTTGGGGTCAGAGGCACTAAGTTGCTCAGGGAAAGTGATCTTAGTGCACCTGTCTTGGTCCCCCAGTAGGGAGGTGCTAGATGTTATAAGACCTGTGGACCTGAATAGGAAAAGCGGAGGAGTACACACCTCTTGACCAAGGGTGGGCCACCTGCAACCCCATAACAGACTATCGTGGCAGGAGCTCCCTGCAGCCTGGCCAGTGATTTGGGGTACTCTGAGACAAGAGGACATCCTTATTCCTGGGGACTACTACGACAGGTAAATGAGCCAATAAGGCAGAGGCATCAGGCTGGGGCTGGGCTCTTAAGCCCGGTTGGAGGAGTAACATTTGCAAGCAGCTAGCATGCCTCTGTGATAGTTATGCTGTGTGACATTGTCATTATAGCTTCTCCTTGGAGGAATATTGAGACCCCCAAACCTTGGGCCCAGCTAGCCAAACTGTTACTTAAAGCAAATTAGACTTAAAGGCAATTTATATCCCTGAAGAAGCTGCTATATTCCAAAGAAACTGCTATCCTGCTGAGCAGATGCTCCAAACCACAATTTATGTGCTGGGCCCGCTTTGTGGCAACTTCTCACCAGGAGGCCATGCAGGGAGGAGGTGGGGGGCCCAATGTCCTGGGAAGATGATACATGGGAGGAGCCCAGGGAGGAGGACTAGTGCTCTCTAGGTGAAAAGCCAGCACAGTGTCACCAGGACAGTGCCTTGAATAATCTACCCTCTGCTTGCAAGGGACCACCCACAATGTAATGAAGACAGAATAATCAGGGAGGGCCAATAAGGAAGGGAAAGTGATCACTTGGAAGAGGAAACATGGCCTCTGTCTCTCCCCCTGAGACTTATTTCTTTTTAAGGAGCTAGCCTAGGAAACAAATGATGAAGGGGCAGCCTGGCTATATGGAATATACCTGGTAGAGAGTGAGCTCCACCTTAAAGGGGCTAAATTTAAACAATTGGTTGCCATAGTACTACATGCAAAAATGGTGTTCCTATTAAAGGGCCCTGAACTTTTAGTGCAGAAGGTGGGAATGACCCACAGAAGAAGCTTTGGACCCTGGGCTGCATATTCCTTGCTGATGTAGATTTTTATGACTTGGAAAGGCGTTCAGCCTACGTTAGACCTCATAACAGCCTGGGCAGACAGTCAATGGAAAATGTTAGCTGAGGCCAAAGATCTCCTCCACCACTGGGGGATGTTGGAGTGGTCTTATCAGGCAACAGATGGTGTGTAGCATGATGACTTGGCAAGTCTGGAGGAGTCCTGAGTCCATGTGGTTTTTTGTCATGGGGATTCTAAAACATGTAAGTTCTCTTTACTAACAATGATGGCTAATGCTAAAATAATTCAAGAGGCCATGAATGTTCTGAATTGAATCTGAAGCTCAGATAGCCATCTCCCAGATACTGTCCACAGAAATTATACTAAAGATCCAAAAACTGGAACTCATGGCTGACCCTCATGCCTGGATTTCTAATTGGCTCAAGAAGTAAGGGCCTGCGCTTGCTAACACATCTTGCTGTAGATAACACTCACCACGTTTTACAGATAGCTAGAGACATCCTCCAAAGGTGTTGTAATGTTACTCTGCTGACTAAATGATTAAACTAATTAAAGTATTTCCCTTTTCTGATCTATTCTCCTGATTGTTGCTGCTAAATGGGCGGACTGGCTGCAAACAGACTTTGAAATCCTAACTTGTGCCTTTATAGGATTCTCGGTCATTAGAAGATTTTGTTGTTGGTTCCAAACTCAGGCCTTATAAAGTGACATACAACTCAGATTGTAAAACAATGTGGTGCAAAGGGATGGATTGTTACATACATAAGCCAAGAATAGCCCTATGCTGTTTACTTCTTCACTTCAGGCTGGGATCACTTAGCTCAAAAACCTGTCCAAACTAAATCCAAATTTTTATGCCTCCAATTGCTTTAAATATATCCCCAATAAGCATATTTTTAGCCACTCTGAACCTGCCTTTGTGTATCCCATGAAACTACACCCGACATCTGCTAGTCAGAGATAAGACAAACCCTGGAGACCCCAAGTTCAGAATTCTCTGACCTAGAGACTCCCCAGCATGCTTGACACTTACTTCGTCTCCACTTCTCCTCTTCCTTGGAAATTCCCTTGCCCTCTTGCCCTTATGTCTCTGGAAGGTCTCTTGCAGGAGGGAATTCTCCTCCTTAGGCAAACTTATCAAAGGTCTGCCCAAACAGAGCTCCTTGTGTGTTACTACCACCCGGTGGTCATATCTTTCTCTTTGGTCAAGAGTAAAAGGTTGGTGTAAGAAGGTAGGGCTTTTTACTTCTCCTTCCCCCAGCCTTGCATGCCTGTTTGCAGAGAAGAGACCTGAAAGAGGTAGAGATCCCCAAAATGAATTGTGAGATAGATTGTGGGGAAATCTTGGGAGTGCACAAGTTTTTATCCACATTATATGGATGATGAGAGACAAAATGAAGTTGCTCTTTATTACATACCACAGATGGGGCTTGTTTAAGTTCAATGGCTAGGTTATGTTCAGAATGGCTTCTGAGTTTGATCACATCCCACCCCTTCCTCTGCTACTTCTCTAGACCAAAGCCCCATGATTTTTTTTTTCCTTTGGACAATCGCAAATAGTCTTTTTAGTGCTCTTGCCTCTTAGATGCCCCACTCCCATAATGTCTATTCTCCACATGACAGGGCAATGGTTTTTTAAAAATATAAGTCAAATAATTTCACGTTACTGATCAATCTCTCCCTGAAGGTTTCTTATCACACTTTATAAAAGTTTCAACATTACTGGTTTTTTTCCTTCCACTTTATCTCCTATCACTTTCCCTTTTGTTCTCTCTTCGGGAATTACAGTCCTCTTTTCTTAAACGTATCAGTCATGTTCTTGCCTTAAGACTTTTGCACTGGCTGTTCTTTCTGTCAGAAATGCTCTTTCTTACTGATTCCTGTGGCCTTCCCAGCACCCTGTCTAAAATAACCTTTCTCCTGCCCCTCCTTATCCTGTCTGATTTGTCTCCATAGCACTTTAAATGTCCAGCGTGCCTTTGCTTCTCTCCTGTCTCCCACTGGAGTGTGAGCATTGGAAGGGCAGGCGCGGTGTCTTGGTTTTATCCACGATGTCTAGAAAGCCTGATCTTTGACAGGTGCCCTGAATGTATCTTTGAGCTTAAGGGGCCAGTGCTATAAAAATCAGTATTTAGCCAAAGACAAATATTACTTTCAGAGAAGGAACTTCATGATATGAGAACTTGACAGTTCATCGACAAATTAACCATTATTACAATTTTTATTATTGCATTTAAATAGTCAAATTTTATATGTTTGGCATTGGCGTGCAAGAACGGTACTTTCCCAGTGCCTTAATGCACAAACTTGTTTCTCTCACTCTGCTGAATGTTTGTCATATTAAATAGATGCTTACTTTCAACTGAAACTGATCGAAGACCATCTTTTTTTACTCCTTTTGCTGACCGTGTGTGCAACTGGTGGTGATGCTGCCACCAAATTATTAAGTTTTTCATTCTCTGTCTCCTGCGGTAACCCCTGAGCTAGATTTATGTTATATAATGCAATTTCTTTGAAGCAGTCTCATAAACTGAAGCGTTATGTGGTATTTGAAGAAAACGTTTTCTGAATATTTTCAGATTTCAGGCTTAGAGTTTTTTGCCTTAACTCACATATTTTATTTCTAATATTTTTTTTGCACTTGCTATTTTACATAATCATGGGGGTTGGGGGGGGGAAATGCCCTTAAACTGTAGATCCAGAAATGCAGAAAATGAGAGCAGTGTAATTAGTTTTCGAGATAACAAAATTGCCTTTGATTTATTATCTGTTTCTCAGCTTCCATTTAATGAATATTAATTTTAGCGTTTTACTTGAGTGGAATAATAGGATGATCTTTGCAGCAGATAGAATGTAAAAAATTCATAAAGTTTCAAAATCCTTCTGTTTGGTTCTTCTTCAGCAGTGCCCATCATACTCACTGCATTTTCTGTAAGAAAGTACTGATGGAACAGGTCCTATTGGGCGGTAATGGCTATCTGTACATACATTATTAAATCTTTATTTTATTCAAGAGTCTTTTTATTTTTTTTTATTTTTTTTTTTTTTGAGACAGAGTCTCACTCTGTTGCCCTGGCTAGAGTGCCGTGGCGTCAGCCTGGCTCACAGCAACCTCAAACTCCTGGGCTCAGGCGATCCTTCTGCCTCAGCCTCCCGAGTAGCTGGGACTACAGGCATGCACCACCATGCCCGGCTAATTTGTTTTTTCTATATATTTTAGTTGGCCAATTAATTTCTTTCTATTTATAGTAGAGACGGGGTCTCGCTCTTGCTCAGGCTGGTTTCGAACTCCTGAGCTTGAGCGATCCACCCGCCTCAGCCTCCCTGAGAGCTAGGATTACAGGCGTGAGCCACCGCGCCCGGCCTAAGAAGCAGCTTTAAACAATGAAAATTCCTATGCTCAGCTCCCTATGAAACAATATCAGGCATACATATGATTAGACTCCCAGGAGGAGAGGCGAGAAAGAGGGGCAGAAAATTTTTGAGAAAATAATGACTGAAAATTTTTTTTAGTTTTGAAGACATGGCATCAAAATATCAATTCATATCAATTCATAGATCCAAAAACCTAAACAAAGCCCAGCAGAATAAACGGGAAGAAAACTATAGCAGGACACAACATGATCATAATGGTGAAAAACAGTGATAAAGTCTTCAAAGAAGCCAGAGGAAAGGACATGTTGCATATAGGGGAAAAATGAATGTCTGCTGACTTCTTATCACAGCACAAACAAGGGGACAATGAATGACATCAGAAAGGCTGAAATAAAGCCAGCTTAGAGTTCTAAATCTAGTCAAAATAGTCTTCAAAAATAAAGGTGAAATGTCAAGTGCTGTGGTGTGTGCCTGTAGTCCCAGTTACTTGGGAGGCTGAGACAGGAGGATTGCATGAGCCCAGGAGATTGAGGCCAGCCTGGACAATATAGCGAGACCCCTATCTCAAAAAAAAAAGAGAGAGAAAGAAAGAAAAAAAGAAAGAAAGAAAGAGAGGCAAAGGAAGAAAGAAAGAGAGAGAAAGGAAGAAAGAAAAAAAGAAAGGTGAAAGATATTTCCATATAAGCAAAACCACATTCATCACCAGCAGATCTGCACTACAAGAAATGTTACAGCAAGATCTTCAGGCTAAAGGAAAACAAAATCAAAGTGAAAACCAGGGCTGAGCATGGTGGCTTATGCCTGTAATCTTAGTGCTTTGGGAGTCCGAGACAGGCAGATCACTTGAGGCCAGGAGTTCGAGACCAGGCTGAGCAAGAGTGAGACCCACTCTCTACAAAGAATAGAAAAATTAGCTTGTTGTGATGGTGCACACCTGTAGTCCCAGCTACTCAGGAGACTGAGGTAGGAGCATGGCTTGAACCCAGGAGTTTGAGGTTGCTGTGAGCTATGATGATGCCTCTCTGCACTCTAGCCCGAGATACAGAGAAAGACTGTTTCAAAAAAAACAAAAAATGAAAATCAGATCCACACAAAAGAATAGAGAACACTGGGAATGTTAAATATATGGTCAAATTTAAAAGTGAGCATGAAGAGACAAGAGAAGTAAAGTACACATCTTCATGCCCATATACACACACCTCAAATAGGGTCTAGAGCAAATTTTAAGAGCCCAGCAGACACCTTAGCATCTCCAGAGTTGCCAAAGTGGCTGGTGATGCTAACATAACTTCTGAGGCTGGGGTTGAGGCTGGCAAGCCCTCCAGGGACCTCAGCCACTAGAAAAGACTCAGTCATGGGACTGGAGTTCGTGGGACCTGGAGACTCCAGCTAACTTCTGGACTACGTGTGGCACTTTCCTCCCCACAGCCTGCCTAATAATGGCTTGACCTTGACTCTGGCTCTTATTCCAATCTGATTCGGGGCCTACAAACCCATTGGGGCTATTAATTTAGACACTGGCCTGGAGGTTTTGCTTGATGACACATAGAGGAAGGAGAGAAAGACCAGCCAGTCTTCTTATGCTGCCAGTGGTTAGGGACTATGACATTGTGTCCAATTCCTTCTTTAGGCCACTTGTTTGCTATGTCTGCTGTGAGCTTCAGACAATTGGGATTGACCTTTTCCCTTAACCTGGCCACCCTGGGAGTCTCAGGAAAATGTGTTATGTGAATGAAGCACAAGCTGGAATGTACCAGCCAAGTGCAGCCACCAAGATGATTCACACATGACCCAGAAAGCTGATTGAACTAGTTAGTTCAATTCTAGTTTCTTGTCTGGAAACTAGACAAGTCCTGTCCCTCCTGTCTGTCCTTCCCATTGTCACCAGATCAACCTTTGCAAGCCATTACTCTATGTTATGGACTAAATGTTGTGCCCTCCCCCCAAATTTGTATGTTGAAATCCTAATCCCCAAAGTGATGTCTTAGGAGCCGTGGCCTTTGGAAGGTGAGTAGATCATGAGAGTGGAGTCTCATGAATGGGATTTGTGCCCTCATAAAAGAGGCCCCGGGGAGCTTTCTTTCTGCCATGTGAGGATGGAAGAGCCCAGAAGAGCGCCCTCACTACAACCTGGCCATGCTGGCACCCTGATCTCAGACTTCCAGCCTCCAAAACTGTGAGAAATAAATTTCTGTTGTTTATAAGCCACCGCAGTACTTTGTTATAGCAGCCCCAATGGACTAAGGCACTCTGATATCATGTTACCACCCTGTTCAAAATCAGAACGGTCTTCTAATTTGCCATAGCCTTTATTCACACAGAGTGGCTGCCAAAGTGTTTGTAATGAGGCCCAGGGTGGGGGGACAAGGAGAAGAGCTAAGGATCACAATAGATGATGCGTCAGTGGACGAGACAAATGCCAAGTGCACTTGGAGATGCCAAAGGGCCGATGTCTTTCCATTGTTGCCAGAGGAATTAAAAGATCATTCATCATTTCAGGTATTTGCATTACAAAAGCAATGCAATACCAAAGTATCAAAAGTAGGTTTGACTCACCAACTCTGACACCACAACATACTATATATACCCCTTCTTAGTCATGACCCTGCAGAGATGGGGTCATGGAAACTTACAAGTTTACACAACAAAGCTGATTACTTCAAAGCTTCATTATGTTACATTTTTGCTGATTCTATTTGATAACATGTCTTTGTTTTGGGGTGTTCTTGGTTGTGTGTGTGTGGTTTGTGAATAAGGGTTGTGATTTTAAAAGAACAAGAAAATCAAATATTTTCCCAAACCCTTTTCTGGTAAAAAGGAAGAATTGGGTTTTAGCCATTCAGTGACATAAAAACGAAATGATTACAACAGCTGCCAAATTAGGAAAGATTTAGCCATTCCAACTATTAGGTGAAGCAAGACAGAACTCGTTTTAGAAACTGCAAAGAATTTGGATTCCATTTTCACCTCATATATCAAAGTTGGGAGAATTTCAGGGTGGGCACGGATCTGAAATTCCCAGCTCACACCATTTCTAGGGTAACATGGTCCCCCAGTCCTTCACTAGCCTGTGTGGAGTTCTCCTCACCCCATCCTGGTAGGATTGTCATTGATTCTGTCCCCGCAGCTGAGCTGTAAAATGTTGCATACCACGGATGACGCGCATTCACCCCGGAACGTTTTCTATGCCTCAGCAGTCTGTGCCCAGCCCTTTGCCAGCTGCTGGGAGTCAAAGCTAGCGCCTTGGATGCAGGTCAGGTCCACAGGCATCTCAGATGGAAAACCTGAGGCCGGAGTTCCTACCAGGGGCGTAGTACCTAGACCAAAATGCAGTTCAGCAAAACCTTGTTGATGGGATAATGCCTGAGACATTTCTCCACACTTGGGAAACTTAAAGTTCAGTGGAGAAAGAAACTGACAGAATTTCCATGTAAAACTGTCAGAACCAAGGGGAGCGCAGGAAACCCACCTGGGTTCCAAGCAGACCCCCTGAAAAGAGCTGTGGGGAGCTTCACTTTGAAGAGGATGAGAGATCAGTGAAGTGGCAAGGGCGAGCTCAGAAGAGAGCAGGAGCCCAAGCCTGGCCACGGGGAACTGGGGAGCAGAGAAAGGTTCCTAGTACTCAGCAGGGCGTGAGGCAGGGTGAGCTGTCAGCGAGGGTGTAAGTCTGCTTCCCGAGGGTATTAAATGCCATACTGGGGCATTTGCACTTTATACTGCAGGGAAACAGGAGAATTTAAGAAGAGAAATGACAGGGTCAAGTTTTCATTTCTGATCAGCACCCGAGCACAGTGTCGTAGCACAGTGTCTGTCACATGGAAGGGGCTCAGTAAACATCTGCTGAATGAATGGTTAGTGAAGAAAGGAAAGTAAAATCCCTTTTAATAGGCTTAATGGGTTTGTAGCAAGAAGTCTAGTCTGAAACTCTCCAGACAGGTGGGGTGGGGAAATTGGACGCAGACGTTATGGCCCTCCTGCAGCTTGGTTTCATTTTGGTTTTCAGTGTTGCAAGTGAAAGGATTAATCCTGGGATCTCTGAGCTAGAAGGAGCCAAATCTCTGCTGACAAGACTCTAGAGCCCTGCTCCTCACAGGATGGCCGGGTAGCAGCACATCCACCGGGAGCCTGTTCAAAATGTAGAATTTCTGGCCCCAGCCCAGACTGTCTGAGTCAGAACCTGCATTTTAGCAAGCTCCCAGGTGATGAGTAGGCAGTTGTGAGTAGAGGAGCTGGGTCTAGACCCAGAGGCTCTGCCCTGTGGACGGACGGTCCGGAGAACCGGGGATAAGGAAGACGAGCTGGGAGCCTGAGAAATCCCTACTTTCCCAGGCTGCTCTGCTCGCGACAACAGCCGGGCTCACACTAAGAGAAACCTGCGGTTTTCTCTAAAAGCCCCAGCAATTGCCCATGACTCGACCTAATACTTGGGAAGTCCCCAGAGTGTGACTCATAAGCCCCAGTCACTCAGTGACCACGCGGCATCCCCATTTCCTGCTCTCCGACCTGGGCGCCAGCCCCGGCTCCTGAGGGGAGGTGGACAGGACGCTTGCCTGTGCAAGAGGGGAGGTTCTGCACGGCCTTGAATGTCACCAACAATGATGATGACACAACCAGTAACAGTGCGGAGCATTGCTACATACCAGGCCCTGTTCTCGGCCCTCATTTGGGTTTAACTACAGTAGGGGTAAGGATAATGATCATTCCTATTTCACAGATGGAGGAACTAGAGCCCAGAGAGGTCGAGTAACTTACTCAAGTCACACAGCTTGTGAGTGGAATGTCGCCTGCCTATCATTTGGGCCCGGAGCAGAGCTGCTTGATGCTCTGAGAATCAGACCGAAGCTTTAGCAAAAGAGCTCTTTTTGCTTACTGCGGGGCATATGAGCTTAAAGCTAAAGAAACCACTCAGAGGAACTGGACACTCAGTGAGTTGTTTTAAAATGAGTGAAGAAAACTAGGATGCTAAAGGAATGTGGCTACAGCCACACCACTGTGGGGAGATGTCCCCCCACTGACGCCCCACAGCCTCCAGCAGAATCAGGCCCAGCCCCTCGCTTGTGTGCGGGGGCAGGCATCGTGTCCTCGCTGGAGGCTGGCGCGCCTGAGGAAGCCTGGGCAGGGTCGGAGAAGAGGGGCTGAGGCAGGTGAGGAACACAGGCCTGGGCGTAGAGCCCTCCAGGACCCAGGCAGTTGAAGGACCCATTGAAGAAAACTTAACTCCCCAAAGACAGATGGTGAATGTCCAAATGGTCAAGTGTCTTCATCTCTGTGGCCCAGGGACAACCTGAGGGTGCAAACAGAACCCCTGAGGCAGTCCAAGAACAGAAGTCCAACCTTGGGCCATGCCCAGGGGTGAGAGGAAGGAGGAAGCCCATGCCCAGAGCGGGCGAGGGCTCCATCCCAGGTCCCCTGTGGTCTGCCCACCGGGTCTGCCGAGCACCCAGCGCGGACAGTGTGGAGGTGAGGAAGAGGACGAAGGAGAGGAGCCCGTGAGCTGGGCTGGCCGCACCCATCTGTAGGACAGTTGAGTTAGGATAAGACTCTCGTGGCCTGGAAGTCCTTTGCTTCCAGCATTTATTATTTTATTTTATTTTATTTATTTATTTTTTTGAGACAGAGTCTCACTCTGTTGCCCGGGCTAGAGTGCCGTGGC
>CAUYPO010040730.1:0-26131 GCA_963574435.1 Cheirogaleus major
TTGCAGACTCGGTTAGTCTTGAGAGGGCACATCCTATTTCCAAGGCTGGAATGGTGATCTATAGGTGGCAGTCACCATCAGTCAGCTGATCCCATAGAGTGGGGATCTCAGAAGGGTTTCAACAGTAGCAGCAGCAGCTACAGAGTGATCTTCAAAAAAAAAAACCTGTCCAAGTTACTCTTTTGCTAAAAGTCTTTCAGGATAAAATCCAGACTCCTTGGGATGGTAACTGAGGTCCTTCATGATCTGCCTGTTTCCCACCTTTCTAGGCTCGTGTCATGCTCCCCTCCTACGTCCATGCACAGAGCCAGCTAGATTTGGAAAGATGCTTTGGATGTCCTTCCTACCTTATTTTCCACATTCACAATGTAGTTTTAAACACTCATGCCTTTCTTCCATTATACCACTTTCTTCTGGTTTTCCTCTTCCATCTCTGTTTGTTCCTTCTCACCTTCTTCTTCCTCTGCTTGTCCATTAAATGTTGATTTTCCCCAGAGTTCTGTCCTCAGCCTTCTCTCCTGTCTTCCTGGAAAAGGTCACCCATTCTGGGACTTCTGCTTCTACCTAATGCTGAATTTTCTTAAATCTTTGCCTCCAAATCAGACCGTTCTTCTCAACACCTCCACAGGATGTCTTCACTGTCTTAAACTCCACGTCTGCAGTTTATCAGACTCCCACCTCTGGATGCATTCTCCCTCCCATACCCTCTATCTCAGTTTATGTGTCTGTCTGGAAGTTGTAGCAGTTATCTACTGCTGCCTGACAAACCACCCCAAATCAGTGGTTTAGTACAATGGATGTTGATTATTGCTTGCAAACCTATGCATCTGCTAGACATTTCTGCTGACCTGAGCCAGACTCCACTGATCTTGGCTGGGCTTTCTCACTTGTCTGGACCCTCAGCTAGGACAACTGGGTTGCCTGGGCCCTTGTGGTCTCTTATCCTCCAACAGGCTAACCTAGGTTTCTTCACACGGCAGATAGGCAGAGTTCCAAGAGAGAAAGCAGAAACCATCAAGGCCTCCTGAGGCTGAGGATCAGAATTAATATATCATATTACTGCATTGCAAGTCACAAAGCCAGCCCGGATTCAAGGGATGGAGAAATATATACCACCTCTTAATGGAAGAAGATGAAAAGTCACATCCTAAGGAGTGTGGATACAGAGCAGGGTGGAGAAGTGTGATCATTTTTGCAAACTGCCACAGAAATAATCCTAGACTATTTCTAGGATAATGATAATGTGGTGGTGGTGATGATGATGATGATGATGATGATGGCAACTAATGTTCATTGAGTGCCTAGCACATATCCTGCACTGAGCTAATGTCAAGGAAAATGCAGATCTTGCATCATGTTTAAAATTATTGATTAAAATCGCTTTTTATTTTGTTTCTATTGGTTTCTGTCAAGGCCTCTCTTTTGGCTTGTAAACAGCTATCTTATCACTGTGTCTTCATATGACCTTTTCCTCTGTGCATGTGCAGAGAGAGATCTCTGGTGTATCTTCCTTTTCTTATAAGGACACCAGTCCTAAAGGATAAGGATCCCACCCTTATGAGCTCACTTAACCTTAATTACCTCCTTAAAGGCCCTATCTTTAAATACAGTCACACTTGGGGTTAGGACTTCAACGTGTGATTGGGGGTGAGAGGGAGGTAGACACAATTCAGTCCATAACAACTACACACACCCAAGAATGGCTGAAATGAAAAAACAAACAAATGATATCAAGTGTTGGAAACTGGAACTCTCATACACTGATGCTGGGACTTTAGTCCAATCATTTTGTAAAACTGTTTATCAGAATCCAATAAAGCTGAATATATGCTTATCCTATGGCATTCCACCCTTAGGTATTTTATCCAAAGCAAAATGCAAACATATACTCACCAAAAGACATGTATAAGAATGCTCACAGTAGCACTATTAATAACAGCCTGAAATAGGAAAGAACTCAAATGTTGACATGTAATAGAAGAGATAAGTAAGTTATGGCATATCCATACAATGGGATATTACATGACCATGTAATTAAATAACTCATGTCTCTACATGGCAGCATGGATGAAGCTCATGACATGTGACTGGTAGAAGCCAGACACAAAAGAGTACATGCTTTAAAATTTCACTTAAATAATGTTCAAGAACAGGCAAAACATAATCTGTGGTGTTAGAGGTTAGGCCAGGGGTCATCCTTGGATAGAGAAGCAGTGGCTGGAAGGGAATTAACAAGGGACTTCAGGGATGCTGGTTGTGTTATGATTGGGTTGCTGGCTACATAGCTGTGTTCAGTTCATGAAAATTCATCAAGCTGAATACTAATCATATGTGCATGTTTCTGCACACATTTTACACTTCAGTAAAAAGTTTTCTTAAAACAGAAATATTCTGAAGACTCCACATCATCCTAGAATAAAGTCTCCCAATACTTTAGCCTGACCCGAGGCTTTGTGACCTGGTCCCAGGCCAACCTTTCCAGCCCCATCCCTCCTGCTCCTGGCCTAAACTCCAGCCAAAACTAGTCATAACCTTCACCTACAATGCATCATGCTGCTTCATGCTTTCCACATCATTTTTCTTGGTTAACTCCATTTTAAACTTTGAAAGTCAGCTCAGGCTTTATTCTCCACCAGGAAATTTTCCCTCACCCCACCCAACCCAGGCTGAGTTATGAGTTCCTGCTCTGTTCTTCCTTCACATTTTATGTGTACTTATCATCCTTAATACATGGCACCATCATTTTTGGTTTGCAAATCTGTTTTTGCTGCTGGACCGTGAGTGTAATGAGGACAAGGATTATGTCCTTTATCTCTGTATATGCATCTAGTAGTGTCTAGCACATAGCAAATGTACAATGGATTGCAAATAAATGAATAAAGTAGTTAATGAAATTTTAGTTTACATCTTGATTTTAGTACACAGAATTTTTCTTTAGTCATTCTAGCAAGAAAAAGTTTCTTTAAAAAAAATTGAAACTAATCTGGCAGCACAGACTATACCATGCGCCAAATTAAGTTTGCAATGAGTGCTTTGTTCCCCATAAAAACAGATATCAGAGCAACCAAATGCACATTACTTAAAATATACAACAGCGATATTGCCCATTCCCTAAAGACCGTCAAACTGTACAAAATGATTGCATTCCTCTGGAATACGGGTGAAGTGTTAATGTTCTTAGTTGGCTAGAGAATCAACAAATTCCTCTAACATCTAGATTGGCCATGTTTCTTGGTATATCTGCCAGAAATTCCTCAGATATCCTGGTCTTGGATTTATGGACTGAGAGGTTTATGATATTTCAGGGAGTAGAATCGGCTATTGTTTTGCGTATTAGACAAGTCAAGTAAATGCAATAAAAGCTGTGACTGGGCTCGGGGCCTAAAAAGTGAAGCAGGGTTGACAATAGCCATTTTCTATGCAATTTCCAAACAGGCTTCAGCCAGGCAAAAGGCAAAATACTGATCATAACAGAGTCTCAACAATGTTTCTTCCTACTTCTGATTTTGAGTTTCCTGTATGGCTCCCTCATAGAAAGCCAGCAAAGGTTTTAATCATGAGAGGTAGCATGATAAGGATATTGTCATGCTGATGATTCCTAGTAACTAAGGGTGCACTAGGCACAACAGAACAAGCACAGATCTGAAACCTGCCCTCAAACTATTCATTATCCAAAAAGTTAAGGCAAAGGTAAAGCAGCAGTGGTGTAACTTTTAAAATATATGTACAATAGAACTACCTATACGAGGCCTATCTCTATAGAGCGCTTGCCCACTGTCACCTCCCTGGGGACTTCTCACTCACAATACCCCAAGGATAAGCCCTACAGGCTTATTTATAATGTCCCTGACTCCACCCATCCCCTTGATCCACAGCTGATTGGACCAGACATGGCACCTGACTCAAGCTGAGGCAATCAGATGCTCTCCATTTGGAATTGATCTGCTGTTAAGCCTGTGGTCCAAACCAGAGGATCTGCGGGGCTGTTTGGGAAACTACTTGCGGTGGGAAGGAGTGAGGAAGCAGAGCACAGTGACCTACAGGGAGAAGGACAACACACAGGAAATTAGCGTGGCAGGGTAGAGGAGTGGCAGGAACAGAGATCAGTTTCTGACAGCTTTCCTGTTTCAGATTCTAGTCCCTGGTGGGATGGGTTCTCTGTGCAAGTCTGGCCTGCTCTTTATGACAAAGTGCCACCTTCTCATTTATGCTGGTTTAGGTGGATTTCTGAGGTCGCAGGCCTAGCGCACGCGTGCTCTGGGATTCAGGCAGAAGGTCTGTCTTCACTTCTCCGGAAGGAGACGCGTGGGATTTAGTGCGGCTGGGTTGAACACTGCGGCAGTCCCCGGCCACGGCCAGGGCCTGCTGGAGTTGTAGCTCTGAACGCCGGGGGCTTGGGAGCTGCTGGTTAGTGGGGGTGTTAATTTGGTTCTTTAAAAAAGGAAGCATGACAGTGTGAATGATGACATCCGAACGTCAACAATACAAAATTAAGCCTGTGGGAAATTTTAATTATGATAGCTAACACAGGAAATTGCATTTATGTATGGAAACTAAATTTAGAAGCCTGGACAGATTGACAGGATCCCTCCTCAGTCCATGTAAATAGCCCATGCCAGGTGCGAGGAAGCAACTGCAGTCGCAGGGGCTGGCTGGGCAGCAGGCCCTTTGCTGTCCCAAAGTCTTAAGGAAGATAAAGGGCTTTTCTCTGGACAAGACAGTGTTTTAGAAGTCTTATCTTATGGGTTAGGAGAGAATGAACAGCTTTTGAAAGAATCATTTTCAAGGCTGTTCCTATTCTCTCCCTGCTTCGTGTCAGTAAACAAGGGAAGGGTGGGGTCGTGACTTGGATTTGCTCTGTGCAGTGTTTGTGTAGCCCCAGCCAGAGGCAGGACCCAGTAGGAAAGGGGAAGTGTGGGAGTGGGTGAGGCTCCTCTCAGGCTCTTTCCCCTCACCCCCACTGCCCCCACTCTTAGTGTTCCCTCCTTCCCTTGGTGTCCCCTCTACCTACTTCAAGTCCCAGTGACATGAAAACTGGGGGCAGGGCAGAGGCAGAGGAGTGACACGAACGGTGGTTCTATAAAGACATTGGAGTTGGACAGAGGTGGGTAAAGCCCCGGTACTATCACCAGTACTGCTCTCAGACCCAGACAAGAGGGCCTCTCCCCTTGGCTGTGACCTCTCGTGGACCCTACTCTGACCCTCCTCAAGGCTCACTCCACCCCATGAAGGGAAGAGTGCACAGAGGTAAGGGAACAAGCCCACCAGAGCCCACATCTCCCCTTCAAGACCATGCTCCAGGTACTGAGAGTCCAGAATTCCCTGTGCAAATGGCCCTGAGCCTGTTTCAGTATAGGCCTCTTCCTAGGTTTGTCCAGCCAAGGATGTGTATCTCCTAGATCTCAGGGTGGCCTGGGATGGCTGTTTGCAGAGAATGTGAACGAGGGTTGGATGGTGCACACTGGAGTATCCACACTTGAGTTTCATGGGTGGGAAGAGAAGGGCACCAGGCCAGGGGCTAGGGCCTGACTTTCTATGCCGCACTGCCTCTTTCTGGCTCAGACCAAGGAGTCTGAAAATTCTAATTTTGAATCTGGCCTTCCAGGTTGTTATGAAGGTTTGTTTGTCAAAGTAGGAGGAGAGAACATATTTAACTGTTAGCCTGATACATAACTTTTGCATGTTTATTCATATGGAATATGGGCATCTATTTATACTTTCACTCTAGACCCCCCACATTATAAGGGTGGGCCATGCAGTCACTTCAACACTGTGTGACCTTAGACAAGGACTTTAAACTTCTGAGCCTTAGTTTCCTTATCTGCAAAATAAGGGCAATAACAGTAATAGTTCTTGTGCAAATTTAAAGTGTAATTAGTTATAATTATTGTTGTGTGCCTTTCGGCAAGTTACTTAACCTCTCTGTGCCTCAGTTTTCTCATCTGTCAAATGGGAGGATAATAACAGTACCTGTCTCTGAGGGTTGTTATCAATTAATGTATATAAGGGCCTGAGAACAGTGTCTGTCGCACAGTGAATGACATGTAAATGTTAGGTGGCGGTGTTGCCCGCTGCCCACCCCCACGACCACCACCTGTCTGATTGGATTAAAGAAACAGTGTATGTAGCATTCAGGTCACTGTGAGACACACCTCTGCCGCATTTCTGGGCTCATCTGAGATTTGCCTCATACTCCAGATTCACTCTCCTTGTGATTACAAAATCCCTAACAAACTTCTTAGGAAGCATGAAGCTTGTTCCTCCTTCCAACTGTGACTGTTGCTTTAGCCAAGTGTAACCTGATGAATACAAACTAAGAGTTCTGTCCCGAGTTAACCTTCATTCTTGTCTGTGAAAGGCTTTGAGATCCTACTCAGAAAGGTGCAAAACAAATCTTACATCTCTGGGCAGAGACGTGGTGGTGGCAGAGAGCGAGGAATGGGAGAGTTGGCCCCTCTCCTGAGATCCGCTGATTGCCACTTCTCTCTGTGGAAGAGTTTCTGCAGCCCTTGTGTGTTGGCAGGCTCTTAGAGCTGGACTGGGTTTGGGAATTAACTGGAAATGTTAATTTTGCAGATATCTAGACAAGCTTGATCTTCCATAAGAGAAGACTTGATTACATGGAAAGACCTATAACTACAGAGCTACAAAAGTATTTCCCAACTGTAAGCCTCATTTCTTTCAACTATACAACACTGCCTCCGTGGATCGACAGCTCTTTCCTTTGCTCAGTACCTGGACAGTCCACTCCCTGTTTGTTTCAACTTCACAGGAGATCACCAATGGGCAGCTTAGATACCAGAGCTCTCCGTGGGAGTGAAACTTAAAAAGGGCACAGGGAAGCCACTGGCAAACTGGTAAGCATCAAGCTCCCATATCCTCAGCTTCCATGGCATCCTCCCCTCAAGGACCCATTGCAGACAGGTTCTTCCTGTGTCCCTGTGCCCATAGACACATTTCATCTTAGGATGTTCTATTCCTTACTCATATTAGGGCATGAGTAAGAGCATACAATATTATATCTCAAATATTTTCATTCTAAAAATGCTTAAGAAAGCCCTAAGTCAAAGAAAATTCAGGTCTGCCTGTACAATTTCAGAGAGCAGTCAGAAGTTGAACAGGAGTTTTGTCAGCGTGGGGCCTGGGCAATGACCCTCTCATCTCAGAATGCATTTGTTTTTGGCCTTATTGTTCTTCCGCCCAAGCTTTCACATATGATGTTAGAGGTCAATTCTACCAGTTCATTGGCATTACTGTGGTTTGAGGCTAGTTGTACAGCTATTCCCCAGTGCCCATGAACAGTGACCACTAAATACCTGTGGCCATGCCCATGGTTTCCATGGAAGCCTTTGTTTTGAAGTTCCCTTCTCCTGATGGCCAACAGCTTCAAGTTCTGTGGACAGTCATGAAATGATGACCTGACCATATTTTATTTATGTTTGATGGTTCTTATTACATACTTGCATATATACATCATAGGAATGGAATCATTTTTACATATAGAGAAATGCTAGAGCGAGGAAAGCAGCACCACAGCGTTGCCAATGAGGGTGTACCTGCTTTGACTGACTTGAGCTGTGTCTTCATTTTTAAGATTGTATTTGGTGCAGGATACAAACATGTAAGTTGGTTTACATGCTATGCTGAACAAGCCCAGCAATAAGTTTTAAACATCCTTGCGACATTTCTTACAGGGAGTAGTTGCTATGTGTGACTGGCAAGCACTTTTTCAAGAGTTAAATATCTGAGCTATTTTAATTCCTCTGCAAAGTATGAAAAGCAAATTAAGTAATCATGGCACAATCACTCAAATCAGAAGAGTGAGGAGTGCGGTAGTTTTGTTGTTGGTTTTGTTTTGCTTTTTAAAAACTGGTCTGGGTAGGGAGACATCAAATCTGATTGTTAAAATTTGGTCAAAATCTCCAGCCAATAAAAGTTTCTGGGAGATAAATGATACTTCACACAGATGATTGGCTAGGTCAGGATGATTATCCTCGTGGTACAATCAAATCAATATGTATTTGATTGCTGACTGCTAGGTAGTACAGAGTCAGTTTGTAAGTCCAGGGTGTGGGGAAGAACATTGTAAGCATGTATTCTGGGTGTGTCCATGAAACAGCAGAACTGTTTTTCTCAACTTTCTGTCGATGAAGGCTAGTTAGTTGGACAGCTGCTGAGGAGTTGAACCAAAAGGTATGATAGTATGTTTCATGCATAAGACCTAATTTAAATGAACCTACCAGTGGTACAATAAGCCATATTCAATGCTAGCTCTCCTCTGCTCAGAAGAAAACAGAGATATTGTTAGTTTATTTCCCATGAAGGAAAAGTTTTGATTCCACCCTAAATGTACCTTTGTTTGTAGAGCTGTTTCCTGTTTTCTCTTATCAAAATATTTCAGCTGTAGCTTAACAAATTGAGTGGGTATAGGAGGTTCTGTCCCAACTGAGTCAGATGAGTGTGCTTAATCACAGGTTTGAAGCAGATCCACAATGTTAGAAATTAGAGCACTTAAAAAAAATAAAAGGAAAAATATTTTTATTCCATTGAGTATCTTCTATTGGAAAAAAAATGCAGATGGAAAGAATAGCAAGGATGAAGCAAAATTAATATAGCTATATTATGTAACAACCAAAACAGTTGCCATGTAACATTTGTTTCCTTTTATAAATGATGTACATGAGTTTTTTGGGGTTTTTTGTTTTTGAATATGCATTTATACTTAAGTCTGACAGCAGCCAAGCCTTTAAGGCCTAAGATAGGTCATTGATTTCTGCCCCTTTACAGAGACTTGACTTATCTCAGTGCCACTGTATGTTGATTCAAAAGTTTAACATTCAGAGAGTGTGTTTTTTCCCCCTAATTCCTATTTCAAGGCTGTGTGCATTTATTTCTCTATTTCCTATTTCTTGGCTATGTTGGGGGCTGGGAGTGGATAACTTACTTTTGCCCTCGTGGACTGCCTACACATGTGAAATCATATTCTGAGGAAGTATATTCTAACTCCCTCAAAGAAACATATGAAAATTTTTTATTATTGAAGAATATATTCCAGTCTGCTAGCAAATACAGCTTTGGGGTATCAAAAGTCAAGGACTTTTTTCTCCTATTTCTTTCTATAGAGCAGTCAATAGTATTGAACGAGGAAGAACTACTGCATTACTATTAGTCCAGAGGAGAGAGGACGGCATGGAGAGGAGGTAAGGGAGTTAATCATGTGTCCCAAATTGAGCTGACAGCGATGTACCTAGTGTATTCAGTTAACTAATCTTTAATTTTTGTACCAGGCATAGAGCCAGCACATCCAGTTAACCAGGATAAATGATTAAAAAGAACTTTGTAAAAATGCTGAACTAAGTTCGCTATCACCAAATATGGGAATCTCTGATGCCAGCTATCTTGCTCATGTGAAATGCAATGACAAGATCCAAATTGCGAGAAAAGGAATCCAACTTGGTTGGGATAGGAGAGACAAAACAAAAACAAAGAATCTTTGGCATACGAATCATTTCTGTTTGGAAATATTTCTAAAGATTGAAGTTAGGCCAATAGTGCACCTAACAGCACAATTTGCAGGCTGCCAATGAACAGCTATGGAACTAAATTCAGCAGCTCGAAGTGGGAGAAAATTGAATAGGCAGAGTCTACCTTCTGAAGATGTTCTTCTTATCACAGCTTCCTGAGACCTTCCAGGATGATGAATTCCAAATTATGTACAGCCATAAGGCAAAAAAAAATTGGCCAGCTGCGGACATTGGATTTACTTATCTGCAACCTATTTCCAGCTTTGGAAAACAATTTCTGCTTCTACCTTAAAACTTACCACAGCCCAGGAGTTTAAGACTCTTATATGAAAGTGTCTTAGCATAGTGTATTTTTTTTAAAGAAAATTACCACAGAGAAAACATTTTTAAAAACCACTTTATACATACAATGTACATGTGTATGCATATAAATACATAAATATTTTATTCTCACATAGAGGATGAAATCAAGTAGGTGCCCTGGCCCTCTTCCCTCTGTTGAAAGTTCAAAAAGAAGGGTCTGAGCATGGCTTTTTCCTAAGTTTGGTATATTCTTTGGAACATGTTCTACACAATGTTACTTAGGGCTCAAATTAACTAGACAAAATAATTATTTCACATACAGAAGAGAAATGACTAATTTCTTTAATATAAAAATAAGTTTTACAAAGCAATAAAAAAAGATAAACAACTATGGGAAAATAGGCAAAGGATACATGCAGACAGTTTAGGCAGAAAAACGAACACAAAACAGGAAACGAACATATGAAAATATACTCCACCTTGCTCACAGTTTAAAAATTCAAATTCGATGATGATGAGATAGAAATTTTCACTTCCAATTGGCACAGATTAAAAAGAATGGTAAAACCAGGATAATTTGTGAGGAAACAGTCACTCTCCTACATTGTTTGTGAGCATATTAATTAATATAATGTTTTATGTTGGCAATTTTGCAATATCTATTAAAATTGACTCCCAAATTTTACTTTTACTAATGCAATGTGTGACCTTTGATTGGATCCTAAATTCACACACGTGAAAAAAAATTATAAAGGACCTTATTGGGACACAATTGCATTGGTGAACAGTATATCTAGGATTATATTTTGGGAAATGCTAGTATAGAAAATGACCCTTTAACTGAAATGTATTTTGCCCCTCCATGCTAGATGTTCCCATGAATATATTATCTCATTTAATCCTGGTTATTTATAGGACAGGAAGATTATTTCCTATCAAACCTAAAACTCTAATTATTACTACAGTTGTTGAGGGATCCCAACATATTCATTTCTAGAATATCATATCTGGTTTATAGATTTCCAATTAGTGCCTAGATACTAACTAGGATTCATTATAAAGTTTGGGGATGTCTGAGATGTAGGGCAACTTAGAGGTCGCATGGGATCAACTTTCATCGTTTTACAAATGAGCAAAGGGACTCCAATGGGCTACATAACTTGCCCATAATCAATTAAAAGGAGAACTGGTTTTGGAAATCTTGCCTCCAAATTCAGTACTCTTACCATAAAACCAATGAGATTTATTTAACCTTTGCTGAACATCAACAATGGACTAGGCATCATAATGGCCTGCCCTGAGATACAGCCCTTCTGCATGGAAAGAGGCTTAGCACTTGAGGAGGAATTGCATGATAATCCTCAAGGGCCAGAGAGCATCCAAGTCCTAGCACTCCTAATCATGCAGGCAGCCGGCCGAGCCCAAGCCTAACCAAGACATGCCCTTTGCCTGACTTTTGTTACATAAGAAAGCACTCAGAGTTCAAGCCAATACTTTTTTCTCCTTAAAAAAAAAAAAGAAAAAGGACAAAGCAAACCGACTGCTTATGGAAGATGGATAACAAGAGTCCTAAGTCTTTTACTTATCTTCCTAATAAACGTTTCCCTCACAACACATTCCCAGTAGGCCTCAACCCATCTGGTAGAATGATGGGGGAGAGAGCGAATCATTTGTTCTTTACAAGATGTGTGTACTGCTTTCTCGACTAGACTAAGACTCCAGATTTGCACAACCCTCGTTTTATATTTCCTTCTGAGAATAATCTCCTGACTCACGTGGTGGACTTAAGGAAATCAAAAAGCCCTTCTCACTAAAGCAATTTCCTTTATTGGCTTATGCCCACTCCTTAGGGGCCAATGGAATATCCCCAGTGTTGGAGGTGAGAGTGTGACTTCCTCTTGTTGTGGTGCAGATCCTGGGGGAGGGCCGGCAAAGGGCTCCAGAGAGTGCAGGGACCCACAAAGGTGAACAGGCCAAGGTCTGTAGAGGTAAGTCCAAGTCTAAGTAGCTGGAAGACCACATGCAACCTCACATCTGGAGGCTACCGAGATTGGGACTGCGAAGTGACGGGTTTGGAATTGAATAGAAATGGGCTTGCAGCACAGCCAGGTTAGGGCCAGGCAGAAGAGTCTCTCAGAAAATACTTCCAGACTCTAGCTGGCACATGTGGCTTGCTGTTTGTGGCTGGTAGGGTCTGATGTCTTGAATTGGCTGATGTGGCCAGGATCAGGTGGAACCGAATGAGCCGCTGGTCAGTGAACCACAGTTGAGAGTACCAAGGCCTGAGTTAGGGTCTGGAGTGAAAACTGGATACCCATAAGCAAGGGGGTCAGCAGGATGTGAAGTCAAAGACTTCATTGTTGGTCCAATAATCAAGCCTGCCTGACAAATCAAAAGAGCAGCAAGAATCCAAGCATGAAGCCACAGAGAGCAGGCAGCCAAGGTGGCCAAAATCAGAGGCGTGTAGTGCAGGGTTGGGTAGGGGATGGTTGGAGTGATGCCAGGGCCAAGGAGTGGATAGCATGGTCACTTTTCATGCTGTCCCTGCTGCTCTAAATGGGGATGTTTCTGTGCCCTTATAAGTACCACTGGAAATTTGTTTATTCTGTTTCCTTGTAATTAACTGAAAGTATGAAGCAGAAAGGAGACGTTTTCTTATGGGGAAGAGTATGCTTACATTGATTGGAAGTCCTGCTGAAGACCTGCAGAGTTTCAGACATGTAGGCATTCTCTATGCCAGGGCTGGAAGGAGGGGATTTGGCCGAAAGGACTGCTTCATGATTAGCCAGACAGAGTTCTCCAACTGATTGACTGGGTTTCCACCGGTCAAATTGAGGTGCTTACATTTGGGGGATGGTACCTAAGGTTACCACCCTTAGCATCTGAACAGCTCAGCTCAAGAAGACACATTTATCTTAAGCCCTGAGGGAATGCAAGGAGGAAGCTCAGGTACTAGGGAAGGCTAAGTTCCCAGCATGGAAACCTGAGAACATTGGGTGCCAACAGGGCACGGGAGAAAGGGAGGGTGAACTAAGGGTGCTCCAGAGCCTACTCAGAGAGGAGGGTAGAGGGTGGGGTCCAGCTAATGGGATGCCAGTGTGCCCACCTTTACCCCAAGCTCAACCACAGTAGCTCAGCCTTTGTTTTGCACATTGGGTTTCTGTGATTTTCTTTCTTTTGGCTTTAGATCATTTGAAAACCACCACCCTACACCAGCAATGCCAAGTGCTGTCCGTGTTCTTAGCTCTGGGTTGGATGCTCTCTTGGGTATCATGTAGGATCCCCTCCTCAAGGAATTTGTGGTCTCTCTGGAAAGCCCAGCTTTATGCAATGGTGAGAAGGAGAGAACAATACGGGGTGGGAGTCAATTGAGTGCTAAGTGATATGTTACAGGCTGCAAGTGACTCACAGTTGAGAATAAAAAAAAAAGATCCCTCAGTTGTGGAGAGTGGGGGGACATGTCAAAAAAAGTAAATTTCTACAAAAAAAAGGTGTAACTTGAGCTGAGCCTTAAAGAAGGAGAAGATTTGCAGAAGTGGGGAGGGCACTCCAAGCTTTGGAAATAGCATAAACAAAGGTATAGATATAGGAATACACATGGCCAGTGTGGGAAACAGTAAATAGAGAAAACATATGGATGATTGACAGTGTTTTCCATTTTAAAAATTACTTATTCAGACTGTATCCTGAGCAAGAACAATTTCCTGTGGTTTATAAATAGGCCCCAGTTATTTTAGTAGAACTGTAACACTGATGATCATTCATGGAATGTTCCAACGAGACTTCAGTTTTCCAAGGGCCAGGAGAAAATGCACAAATGTGTAAGAAATGGTCCAGAACATGAAACAAAGTTTATGCAGAAAATTTCTGTTCCTAACAGAGTACTTGTCTCTTTCTTGTCTCTTTCTCCCTTTCTCCCTCCTAGATTTGTTCTTGATTTGCTATGCAAAATGCCTAAGGCTTTTGAAAGAACTAGAATAGAATTGAGAGATAAAGAAACAGGCAAAGTAATGAAGCCATTTGTTCAAGCACACAGGGAGGGCGGTGCCAAGGTTACAATTCGGGATGCCATCTCAAGTTTCCTTTAACTGATGATCTTGAACACAGGATTCCTAGCTGCCTCCATAACCTAAGAAGCCATCCACCAGCACAGCACAGGATTCCAATTCCCCTGATTTCTAAGACCAGAACTTTCTCACTAGTCTGGTATGTTTCAGAGGTTGGGAATCCCAATTGCCTATACTTGAAAAACATTCTAATGCATTTATACATGTTATATGGTATCTAAAAGAAAGAAGATACTTTTATTGGTAGTTAATTAGGTTAATTGATTGTTAACAAAAACTTGTATTTTGTTTGCAATTAGCATCATTCTCAATTTTCCTATACAATACTGTTCTATTTTCTGATCTGTTTCACTAGCATTTGCATCACTATGCATTGTTCATTTTGGCCTAAGAGAGATTATGAATGAACAAATCTTTTTGATTTGTATTTTTCCTTTAGGTTCCTCTTACCATAGACTTATAGGGCAAAAATGAACCCATGATTATCCTAAATATTCTACCCTCCAGTCATAATGCAGTTGGTAAAAGAGGGAGCCTGCTCCCTCCACAGCTTTGAGTGATTAAAATTAAATTTTAGGCCAGGTGCAGTGGCTCATGCCTGTAATCCCAGCACTGTGGGAGGGAGGTTGAGGCAGGGGGATCACTTGAGACCAGGAGTTTGAGACCATCCTGGGCAACATAGTGAGATCCTGTCTCTATAAAATAAATAAACTAATTAAATTCCAGTAGCAGCAAGAACAAACTACTTTATTACAAGAACTTTTCTACAAAATACCCAGCAGTCAATCCTATTATGTATCTAAAGAAATTACTATTCAACATCTCCAAAATTGTGAAATAACACTACTACTAGTGATTCTGTAAGTTTCTGCAAGAATTTGAAGTTATATATAAGCCTTCACCCATACCCCAGCTCTCTAAATAAGAATGAGTATTATTAGGTAGCACTGTCATCCTTACAATAAGCTCATTTTATAGTATAATAAGACCACCACCAAAAGCATTTCTGGCTATTCCAATAATCCTCTCAAGTGTCCAAAAATTCTTAAAATACTCCTGGAGTTGAAAAGCAAACTGTACCCAACTTATCAAATGTAATAACAACTCCCTACAAAAATGACCTTTAATAGGCAGAATTTGCAGCCAAAGAGTATTATATTCATACAGTGTTTAAGTCCTGCAGAATCCTTTTTTAGCAACAAAGGATTTTTTATTTGGATCAGCCATGTCATGTGTATAAGGCATTTCTGGCGTTTTCTTCTCAAACAAGCCACAATGATTCTCCAGTTCATGCCACTTGATTCAGATGGCTTAGAAGGGGGAAGCCTCCATCCACCCAGGATGTAGCTGGTGATCATGTGAAAGGCTGAGGGTAGCAAGATCAGCACCCGTCTTCTTTCTGGAGAGTCTGGGAGAATTCAGTTGAGGAAGAGGGAAGAGGCAACCTCCAAATCTCTTGGAGGGCAAATTACTGGAGGAACAACTGGAGAAGGCCTCATTCCTCTCTTAAGTACAGCTAAAGATGGTAGGGCCTACACGCCAATCGCTAAGACACACTTCAGAAAATGCTTTCGGATAACTTTCCTAGCCTTCTTGTAGAATCCACCTCTTAGCATAAATCTTCTCACCAAATGGGTGGAATCCCAGACTCTTCTCAAATTCACTTAATTCCACACCATAAGGGAGTTAGGACCCATCAATTTTTTTGTTCCTTCTATAGAGTCCTGAGCAATTTGAAAGCCAGTGTGTGATTTTCTCAGCTTGCTTTGGTCCAAGGTCCTCTTTGGAGAGACTCCTGCAAGTGCGAAGGACCTGCAGCGAGGCAGGCCCACGCTTCCCCTTCCCCGGTGTGTACTGCACTCAACCCCAGCACGCCTGCTCCGCCCCGCCTGGGAAGGCTTCAGAAGAGCTCTTCAAAGCAGGCCTCATAAAAACAAACATCCCCACCTCTACCCCCACCTCCTGTCCCCTTCAAAAAACAAACAACAATACCGCTCTGTTCACCAAACACAAGGGGGATTTTCTGTTGAAAGTATTTTTTCTTATTCCATATTGGCAGCACTTATTAAGGGGCGGATGATTTTCAAGTTGAGCGAACTTTGTTTGAAACATAAGCACATAAGAATCCAGGTGCTTAAAGCTTTTTCAAACTTAGATACACCCTTACAGACTTCATCTAAACCAGTCTTTTTAAAGTTTTATTAAAACTGTTTTTTAAAAAGGATGTCTTTGACCACATACTTCGAGTAATTATGTTTACATCGAAAGCTCGTAAGTAAAATGTCTAAGATCCTATTTTCGCTTTTCAAACTTTTGGAAACAGCCTTGGAGTTAGATGAACCTAGGTTTGGATTCAGTTTTCCCCACTTCCTAGCTGTGAGACTTCAAGCAACTGCCCCACCTCTTTGTGCCTCACTTTCCTCATCAGTAAAATGGGGATAATAATAATATACGCCACATAGATTAGTTGTGAGGATTAGATGAGTACATGCGATGTCCTTAGCAGAGTGCCTATATATACATATATATGTGGTAAAAATAATGTTCAAATAATAACAAAAAATTATTATACCTTGTAAGCCCATTTGGGGGAATGCTTATTAATTGAAATTTAGCAAATATTTCCCCAGTTTTTTTTTTTTATTATTCTTTAAGGGTTCCAATATCGGTATGAAATAAAAGGCTTTTCATTAAAATTGAACTCTTGCTTACTCTAACCCGTGTGTAAAAGAAACAACTCAAGAGAAGAAACCAACCTGCAAACCATGAGAAGTGAGCAAGCAAAGAATTTCATTGCTTCCATGGCAAATGTTCATTAGTGGGTTTTTTTGTCATCCCTGTCATCCTCTGAGATGTCAAATTTATGCTGTGTATCTACACCCACCCAGGATCTGAGGGCATGGGGTGTGAAATAAGGCCACCTCAACACAGGGAGTGTGATTAAGGGGGCAGAGTGGCCAGAATGTAAAAACTCAATCCAGACAGGAGAGTTTCTCTTCAAACAAGCTGCATGCTAAGCTTCTCTGACCTCCAAGAGGAAGCGATTTTTCTCTCTGGTTTTCTGTTTCATACTCATCAGCCTATGAATTTCGGAAATTTCTTGAATCAATTCTAGGCATGAATCTAGCCCACTTCTGGAATCCTTTAGATAGGCTGGCAAACTATGTCAAATGGTGGGGCGGGGTGTTGGCAGGGAGGGAGGTTGGGTGGTTTATCTTGAGGCAATGGCACTCTGTTATGGCCAAGGACTTCTAAGAGAATGACATCAGTCATGAAAATATTAGCTACACTAGTCTTCTGTTCACACAAAAACATCATGACTTGCTACCACAGATACCGAGACCATTGTGATGGGGACTTTACAGGAAGCCTAGAAGTTGGAAACTTGACCTCATTTTGGAGTTCTTTGTGGCATAGTCTAAATTCTGGTTGTTTTCCTGAGCCTAAAGAGTAAGATTCCATTACTTAAGACCTTATTGACAATGTCTAAAACAGTGTTGTCCAGTAGAAATATAATGTGAGCCACATTATGTAATTAAAAATTTTTTCAGAGCCAGGTACGGTGGCACATATCTGTAGTCCCAGCAACTTGGGAAGCTGAGGTAGGAAGATCATTTGAGCCCAGGAGTTCAACTCCAGCCTGGGAAACATTGAAACCCTATGTCAAAACAAAACAATACAAAAAATTTCTAGTAGTTACATTAAAAAAAATAAAAATGGTGAACTGATTTTAAAAATAGATTTTATTTAATCCATTATATCCAAGATAGTATCATTGAAACATATGAATACTTTTAAATTGAGATATTTTGCATTACTTCTTTTTTTTACTAAGCATCTGAAATCTGGTATATATGTAAATTTCTTAAAATTCATAGTTAAAACAAGTAGACTCAAATGCCCCAATTTTTCCAAACATACTTAAAAGTCTTACAATAACTTAACCAAGAATCAATTTTTAAATTTTAGTTTTAATTAAAATTAAAAATTCAGTTCTTCTGTCACTCTAGCCACCTTTCAAGTGCTCAGTAGCCACATGTCACTAAGGAAAATAGCTAGTGGCTACTGTATTGGATGGTATAGGTTGAGAAGATGAGGAAAAGTGCATGTTGTTATGTGGAGAGTCCTCCTTCTTTGAGGCTTTTCCCTTCATTCTTAGCTACTGTTTGCCAAAGGAAGAATCCAGAAAATCTTTTATTTTTTTTTCTTTTTCACATTTCTAGTTTGGTTCTAACCGTAAAGACCCAGATTCACTTTTATATTTCTGTGGTGGGATAATTAGAATCAAGCTCCCAGAGAATATGGTTTTGATCTGATAAATGCACGCATGACCCCTGTGAAGGGGGTCAACCCACCACTGTATTGCTGGGCGTAGAAGAATACAAGGGGTAAGGTCTTTACTATTTCCACCCCTTCCTACTTTTTATTATTTTGCCCACACATAATTCAATGGCGATATTTTTAAACTTTAATCAGATACCTCAAAAGTTTGCAACTTTGTTTTTACTGAAAGAACTCTCTTTTCACACTCGTATTTAACTAGTTTATGTAATACTTGATTATACTAAGTATAACTGGCATAAACAATTTGGGAACAAACATAACTGACTTGGTAAATGTACAGTACAACTAGTGGAAGCTGAAATACAGGTATAGCAGAGTACAGCCTACTTCAATATGCTTGCTACACAGAGGGAATAAAGAGTATAATCTAACAACTGGGTTAAATGAAGATGAGTTAAGAGAGCATCTACTCTACGATTCTAGAGGTCTAAATTCAGAGTCACTTTAAAAACTTTTGGTAACATATACATAACATAAAATATTTTAAGTGTGCAGTTCAGTGGCAGTAAGTACATTCACATTGTTATGCAACTATACTACCATCCATCTCCAGAAATTTTTTCATCTTGCAAAATAGAATTACTTTTTAATAATTAATGTGCAATGCCCAGATACACCACTTCTAAGATATTCCTGGCCCTTAACTAGCCGTAAGAACTTGGGCGACTCATTTAACCCTTTGGTCTTCAGTTTTTTCATCTACAAAATGAGCTTGATATCTACCCCACAGAACTGACAGAAGGACAAAATAAGATGAAATGTGTTAAAGTACTTTAAAAACTGGAAAGCACTTAATGGTTGCTACTTATGATCATTATTATTGTTAACAGAAAAAATTTGCAGATCTTTTATAGAAAGCTGAGACCATTTATTCTGATCATTTTATAAATATTATTTTATATATTTAGATTACCACATATTCATATTTATCATTATACATAACTTTTACTTGTTTATGGATCGATTGCATGTCCTACTAGAATGAAAGATCCATGAAGGCAGTGATTTTTTTAATGTTTTACTCACTACTCTATTGCAGAGCATGTAAGAATACAAGGCATATATATTTCTTGAATATATGAAAGGATGAATTATTTGCTACAACAGTAAATGTATTATTAGTGCTTAAAAAGTATTCATTCATAATAATGTTACTTTATACATATGTCTTTAGGTTTTCCCAGTGCAAAATTAGTATGTATGAATCCCCAAATGAAACATTTTAAATAAGAGGAAACTTCCCAGACTAGTTCAGGGTTAAAAGGAAGTCAAGTACAGGAGTAAATAGAAATTTAAAAAATTTATTCAAGTTTTCAAAATGTTTTCTGATTTTAAAGTTTTAGGTTATTATCAGTAAAATAAAAAGATGGGTTCTAATTGGGTTAATATAATATAGTCAAGGAAATAAAGTATCATTCTCTTTTTTCTAAATAAAACAGATTGTGGCCAACAATACTATTTTTTTTATTAACTTCTAGTTTTAGGTGTAGCCATATGACTTGCTTTCGCAAATGAAATGTGGGGGGAGGTAACCATTTGTTATTTCTGGATGGGAGTATTTAGTTGCTGGTAATTAAACCTCCATCATACTCTTCCCTTTACAATGGAGATTGTAGAAGCCCCCTTTGACATGGAGGTACCATAATATTAAAGTATTATGGAGTGCTGAGCTAACACATGAAAGACAGACTCTCTCCCCAGAGAGTCTCTTGGAACTACAGTTGATTTTATAATGCAATAAATTAACCTTTGTTGATTTGGGGGTTTGTGTGTTATACTAAGTTTTAGGAATTGTGTGTTACAGCATCATGACTTAGTCTATAGTTACTAGTATATATGTTAACAAGATTTTCCCCTACATTTTGAATGGAAAGTTAACAGGACAATTTATGTCTATAAAAATATTTATTTTGTAATAAAGTACTATTTCTAAGGGAGACAAAGCCATATATAATCACATGGTTTTAAAATTGGGGAGTAGTATGTAACTGACATGATATTGATGAGTCCTAGGTTCCTTTAAATCAATCTTGATTCTAATGTGAGGAGAAACTTCAACAAAGTTTCTTCTGAGATATTTGGGAATAATCCTGAGTTTTCATCACTATTGACTAAGGTTTTTTATCTTTTTCTAGATTTTTGCCTTCTACAGAGGTGTATTCTCCAATAATCTCTCCAGTTGTAGACTGTCTTTTCTTTGAATTGTTACTTCTTTCAGGTCATTGGTACACTGGGTTCTCCTAGGTGATTTTTTTTCCACCAAAGAGTAGGAATTCAAAATTGTGAGACAGGTATTTACAGTGAAACCCTGAGTCCTTGTCTTTCACGTTTTTAGAATAATTACTGGTGCTTTACTAGAGTGCCTTATTAAGATTACGTGTAGCCTTTTTTTTTTTTTTGGAAGGAAATATTAAAAACATAAGTGGGAGTGGAATGGGGTAGGGGAGGTGAGTCATACATCAAATGAAGATTTATTTAAGTCCTGTTATCTGTTGTTGTTTTTTTATTTCAAAATGTTATCTGTGATAAAGGAAGCATTTAAGAGTCACCATTTCAGAATAATATTGGAAGAATTTAAACTGAAGCATTTCCCACTATTGCCACTGTTTTCTTTGGTATTTCATTGACATTGTGGGTGGGGAGGTGCTGGTGGCCATGGCAAAAAATAAATAAGTGAAAGAGAAACAACTTTCATTTATGGTGGATCTCCTGTATTACCTAACGAGGGCAGCAGCTTATATGTTGATTCAATTCAACAAATATTTTTAAGTACCCCCTAAGTGCCTGCTCTGTACACAGTGAACAAAGAACCCTACCCTTGGGGAGTTTACCTTCTGGTTATGTTGATCAACCTTCTGAGAAAAATGTTAAATTATTTGCCTTACTCCTTTTCCCTCCGTATATAACAAAAGTAAACATTGGTACAAACATTCAAGGCCTAAATGGTGAAGGCCTAAATGAAAGAATCATTTTCAGTTTGCTGAGACAATTTCATTTAGTTTTATTTTAATATATTCACTCAAAAATATGTACAAAAATATAAACCCCCATCAGACCTGGTTCTATTGATTTGAGACATAGCGTGATCCAAACTATTCAACTGTCCTGTATTTCTGGTTTTTTAAATTAATTAATTAATTAATTCATCCATTCCTTCATCCCAGGTGATCAGATCTTTAGGGGAAAAGGCCTGGGGGTTTTTCAGCCAGGAAAAGCCCTCCTCCCCCAATGCCCACAGCGCAGCGTTGGGCGCCTTACAGAGCAGGGAGCAAGTCAACTTCTCCAGACTGTTTTTTAAGGAGCGTTTGTTTCCCCTTGTGGTCATGGTTATTCCACCATCTTTTCTTTCTGATACTGGCGGTTCCCGAATTTCTTCACAGCCTGGGGTAGGGGTGCTGATGGGATGGGCAAGCTGGCTGGGAAGGGGCTCTGGCACTTGACAAAAACTCAAAGAAACGTCTCGTGTCTGCCAGGGAATTAGAGGAGGACTAGAGTCCTCCAGCCATCCCGGAGACCTCCACCGTGGCTGGAACGGCCCCACTCCCCAGGAGAGAAAAGCACCTGGCCTCAGGTTGAAGGTGAGCCTGCGCTTGGGCGAGAGAGGCAGGAGTTGTTTAAACCACTTGTAGTGTTTGTTCCCGGCTACCCAGAGAAAAGGGTGAAAAAGCATTCAAAAAGGAGGAATACATTAACCTCGACGAGGAACAGTCCCCCACCCCAGCACCCAAGGTTTCCCACGAAGAGGTCACCGTCATCCTTCTCCAAGCTGGGAGGAACCTGTAAGGCATCACCACCCAGATCTAAAACCAACCAAGCAAATGACGCTCCAGAATCTCCCTAAACACATTTTCTCTCCCGCGTTCCAAACGCAAACATCAAGGAAGAAAAGAGGCTGCTCAAGTCACGTAGACAATTAGGCCGCCCCTTTCCATGGCGATAATCGAATTAGCCTCAAATTAAACGTGAAATTGGCCCTCGCCAGCTGTGGGGACAAAGCCCCTATTGTCCCGCCCGGGTAGCGGCAGCAGTAGTGCCCACCCCGCCCTGGCCAGCCGCGGTCAGTCCCCGCCGCTGGGGGATGAGATCCGGGCTAGGCCGGGGAAGAGCCTCGGCAGGAGACAGCGTGGACGCGCCCGCGGTTCGGCTCTCGCCCGAGCAGGCGCTGGGTGGGCGGCTGTGGGACTCGAGCAGCCGCCGAGCGCAGGCCAAAGGCGGGGAGGGAGTGGCAAGAGAGGAGGGCGGAGGGCGCGTGTGTGCGCGCGCGTGTGTGTGCGCGTGTGTATGCGCGCGCCCGGCGCCCGTGCCCGCGCGCTCCCTCTCCCCGCCCCTCGCCCCCTCCCTGCTTGCTCCCTCCTCCCCTCCTCTCCCCCACCCTCAGCGCTCCCGCCCAGCCCCCGGAATCAGTGCAGCTGTTGCCGTGCAGGCTGCGGATTCCTCCAGTCCCTCCCTCGGCTGCCTCTCCTCCCGGAGCGAGCGCGCAGCCCCGCGCAGCAGCGCCCACTGGTCCCGTCCTGTGAGCCCCGGCCCCAGCCGCGGACAGCCCCGCGGAGTCGCCTCCTGGCCCACCCGCCCGGCCGCCGAGGAGCGGGAGGAGGACGGGACCCCGGCGCCCCCACCCCATCCCCGGGAGGTAGGTAGGGGGCCCGAGGCAGGAAGATGCCAACTCACTGGGGCTGCCTCCGGGCGGGCTGCGCGGTGGCTGGCGGGCGGGAGGAGGGGCGCGGGCCCTGGGCCGACGGACGCCGCTGCCCGCCGCTGCCCTGCGCCCGGGGAGCGGCGTGGGGGCAGGGAGTCTGCAGAGCCCAGGCGGGGGCGGCGCGGGGAGCCTGGATCTCGAGTGCTTGTTAGTACTCGGGTGATGCGGGGCGAGGGGCGCCGGGCTCTGCACTGAGGCGGCCGCTGACCAGTCGTGCGCACCGCAGCCGCCCGGCCCCATCCCCGGCGCAGCAGCGCCTATTCGTCCTCGCTGTCTACGCTGCCTCCTCCCTCTAGCCGGGTGCGGCGGCTCCTGGCGCGGAGGTGGGTGTGGAGTGGGCAACCAGTAGGGTGTATTTTCAGGTGCCCTCCCCTTGGCCCGGCGGGTGGGGAGCGGGGGCGGCGTTGACAGGGCCGGGCTCGGCGCGTAACGGTACCGGGGATGCGGCCAGGCGTGGTCCCGGCTGCGCCGCGCTGCAGCTGAGCCGGAGGCGGCAGCCCCGCGTCCCCCCGCCCTCGCCCCATCCTCGCGTTCGCTACCCACTCCGCGCCCGCCCCCCGCCCTCCCTGCCGTTCCCACTCTCCCAGGGCTGGGCGTGAGCCGCCTCCGGGCGCGGAGCCGCCGCTGCGCCCGCCCTTCAGCTCCTGCCATCCTCTCCTCAACAGGTTTGTAGCAGCGCAGGGACCCTCCGGGCCTGCCTTGGGGAGGTGGGCTGGAAGCCCCTCTCGTCATCACCCCCACACTTCGTCCACGGCCCTCTTTTTTCGGGGGGACTTCTCTTTGTTTTTGTGATAGGAAAGGTGCCAAGTGCTGCCATCAGATGGGGGGGGGGGCTGGGGATCATCAGTACATAAACCGCTGTCCATTATTTTTCCAGTCGAAAGCCAGGCCAGATAGTAGGTGAGGAGAGGGCGAGTGTGGGGGTGTTTCGGCGGAGGAGAAAAATGGATTCGATGGGGTTTATTTGGGCGGGGATGTGCTATTTTGGCAAGATGGATGGCTGACGGTGCCCTCGCCGTGATGCAGCACAATGCAGCACTATCGCAGCTTCTCCCGGTTCTCGCTGGCGGGGCTTGGCACGGCCACTCGGCGCCTGCGGCCCCCGCCCGGCCCCACCCAGGCCCGGGGCTGCCCTTAGTCGAGGCCTGGAGCTGCTTCTACCCTGTCGTGGTGCTTCAGCTGGCTGCGGCGTCAGGAGGACCAGGTCACCTAGGTGTGAGAGGGGAGCAAGTCTTCTCTTTTGGGATGACCCCTCCTGCCCCTCCTGTTGGGCAGGGCTCGGACGAAGGGGCGCCCTGCAGCACTAATGCAGGCAGAGGGAGCCGGCCTGCGGATGCGGACCGGAATCTGATCTCCGACCAAGGGAGGGGCTGCAGGAAGGACAGGGCCCAGTGGTGCTCGGAGGCAGTGGTGCAGTCTGTGTGGGGAGTCGCAGCGTCTTTCCATGGATCACCCTGGATCTGTAACCACAACCCAGCCATGCATCGATTTCTTTATATGTGAAAAGTTGGTGTTTATTAATTGGACCTTCACAACTATGACATTATAGTACCTCATCTCTCTTTGGTTAATACTAAATGTGAATTTTTCCTGTAGGAAACCATTTCTTAAAATGAAATGATTAACGTATTTTAGTTTTTATGTCCCTGAGATGTTTATAAAAATATTAATTTTCAGGTTGTTTTCGTTTTTAAATGAATGGTAGATGATTCCTTTAACCAGTATTTGCTTTGTTTTCATCGTTTGCTTTTTTCTGTAAGTCATGTACAATTACATATTTGGAATCTTTATTAAAGATTATCAGGTAAATGAGTATCATGATGGATGATAAATTGTTTTCAGAATTCTCTTGATAGCCAAGTTAAGTCTCCAGGCATGACTAATGGGATTATGATGGTAACAACTGCATTTATGTTTGTGTACATATAATTTTTTGTATACATATTTTTTACAGATATGGCTAGCCAGGGGATCGAGAAGGGCAGACCACCAAGGCCTCTTGGCTGATATCTAGTTAGAAGGAGATGGTTCCCAATGTTCTCATGTTTAAACTGGCTAGTACACAGGGAATTTCCCTTCTAAATGCCATTTCTGTAATTCACTTATTCAGTGTGGGATGGCAAATGGGATATATTTCAAATGTCAACCTAGGCTCTCCTAAAATGTGTAGGTGAAAAAGGAAATTTCATTATGCTAACTAGAAGGGAAGGTCAGTGTTTCAAAGTCAAGGGCGTGCCTGCTTTTACTTTTTAAAATCTCTAATGAATCCAAGTTAGTGGCATTTGATTTTATGTGGCTCTGCAGAGCAGAACTGCATGTAAATTGTGTAATATATGTGCATTATTTTGAGTTTTTCTAATAAGGGCCATTATAATATGGAACTTTTTGGATTTGGTGCTGGTTATATTAAAATCGTGTTGTGTGTAGATTTTTGTTGAATATTGTTCACATGGATCATCCAGACGTTTTTGGATTTACTATGTTGTAAGAAATATCCTGTGTTGATGTCACAGGAGGTTCAGCTGTTCCGACATACATACCAGGTGCAGAATTCTGATGGGTTAAGCTCTCTGTAACTCTTTTGCGCTTGGGGTGACCAAAACCTTTATGTGAGAGAATGAGGAAACATTAGGGCAGTGAAGGAACTGCTGTCACTTGGTCATCTCCTGCAGTTGAGGTTTTCTGTGAAGAGTTTCTCTTGGGCAAGACAAGTAACAACTGTCTGTGATGTTGTAGGAGCAAGTGAGAAGACCTTACTCTATTTGTGACACATCCTGAACAGGGACTTGGCATTGGCAGAGTTTTCTGGAAGAGTTTGTGGAGTGGTTGCTTTGTCTCAATGTATGAAAATACTTTACATGTGGAAGTACATTTTGAGATGGACGTATTTTACTACCACTAAACAAACATAGACTTGATAAGCGGGAATCATTCCATGTGGTTTTTGCTGAAATCATTTTAAGCTTTTGTTTTAAGAGTATTTTTTAGACTTTTAGATCTCATTTTTTTTTTTTTTTCTGAGACAGAGTTTTACTCTGTCTCCCTAGGTAAAGTGAAGTGGCATCATCAGAGCTCACTGCAACCTCAAACTCTAGGGCTCAAGGGATCCTCCTGCTTCAGCCTCTCGAGTATTTGGGACTACAGGGAAACAACACAATGCCCGCCCAGCTAATTTTTCTATTTTTAGTAGAGACAGA
>CAUYPO010040732.1:0-108022 GCA_963574435.1 Cheirogaleus major
GTTGAGCAAAAAAAAAAAAGATGTATCCCAAGATTTTCATGATAGGATTAGAATAGACTACTACATACAGCATTGTCCTCTTCAATTGGAATATTTCCAGATGTATAAGAATATCTCCTAAAGGCCATGTATTGACAGAGAGAGACAGAGACAGAGAGACAGAGAGAGAGAGGTAGATACAAGCAGTAAAACCAATGTTTTTGTTCTTTTCATGCTATTTATATAATAAGGTTGGCAGAGATCATATCTTTTACCTTATTAACATCTAACTCAGTCCCTGACACAGATGAGAATCTAATTGATCCTGAATATCCAATAACAATGGTAAAAGTTTGCAATTTCCAGCCCAAATGCTATTTTAATCCTTATGCAATTTCTCCTTCCTTTATTATTTTATCACTCATCTGTACTAATCAACTGTTAAAAGAGTTAACATATAATTTAATAAATTTTGTAAAAGTTGCTTTAACAGTTTATCTAAATAAAATGGGGTCTAATCACATTAAATCTCTCATTATTTCCTCTGGGCAGCTACTGTCAATCCAATAAATTTATTTTAATATTTTATTTGTGAATCCATTTGTGATTCTTTTCCATCTGCAAATTTAATTTTTTATTTTTGTTATTTCAATAGATTTAAGAGTACAAGTGTTTCTTTTTACATAGATCAATTGTATAATACTGAAATCAGGGCTTTTAATGTACCCATCACCAGAATAGCGTACATTGTGCTGGGTAGGTACACCTCACCTCCTTCCCACTGACCCCTCTTCTTTGTTTTCAATGTCCATTATACCACTTTATGACCAATATATATCTATCATTTAGCTCCCACTTATAAGTGAGAACTGAAATCTATGAAATAGGGTAATTTCCAGAATGTACCAGACTTTCATTCTAGAGATTAATATTCCCTTATATCACTACAGTTTTTTAAAACCAAATATTTCAAATACTCTACTTTCACTGTTTGTTTCTATATCATTATTCTAATTGATCATATTACAAAAATTGAATATGAAGTAATAATAGTCAATTATTTTTGCATTGTAAATAATTCATACAATAAATATTTTTATATTCTTATATATTGTGATATTAAAATGTATCACTTTAGGGCAGAGTTCTTTACCTATTCCACTTATTTTTCATTATTTTTTTCCCTATGAAGCCTGGTTAGTCATTTTTTCATAATCATCCCCACCATGAAATTTTAATACCACAGATACACTTTATATTCAGATGCACTGTGTGAATATGATTGCTTCATATTATATATAAAATGAATTATGATATTTTTGCCTCTCAAGAATCAATTTTCATCCCCATGGGGAGAAATGTGTGCTTTAAACAACATATATTTCCATTGAAAATATTAACTGAATGTCTAATTAAATATGTTGTAGCCTATCCTTCAAAAAATTTATACTGGCTGTTCTTTTTCTTTAGTACCCCTTTTCCCTAACAATAAAGTTGAATTGGAAGAACCTTAGTAAGTTCTTTTATTTTTGGTTTCTTAAAGTCAGATACTATTGGGTTGGCATCAATTTTCTTTTTGGTATAGTTTCCTCAGTACAGTTTCTCTCTGGAGAAATAGAGTCACAATAGTTTCCCTGTATTCTTTCTCATGGAGCTGCCTCCTTATAAATTAGGTACAACTTCGGCAGTACATGTTTAACTGTGATTGTTAGTCAACTGGGAATTCTATTGACAAAGTTACCGGGAACATCTCCAGTGACATTTAAGTTATTTCTTGTGATAATTACTTTAGGAATTTTGCAGTCATGCTTTGTTGTTTGGGTGTTTGTAGTCAATTCCAGGTTTTCTTCTATTATGGCCTTCATACTAATGCATCCTAGTATTAAAAGAAGTTAACAAAATGAAGGCTAATGAGTTAATTAGCAGTATTTGTTGAATGCTTACTCTTAAAACACACTGTTCCAAGGCTAGATAATAAATAGTTGGTGGGTTAGGGAGAGAAAGAGAGAGAGAGAGAGAAGAAAATAAATAAAAATTAGTTTCACTTTTCACAAGCTTAGCTTTTAATATTGTCAAGAGAACTAGAGCTGGATAGCAGTTAAAGTGGTAAGGATAGATTTTATTCAGAAACTACTGCAAAAGGGGAAAAAAGACCTCAGTACAGAACTGGGTACCATTCCAAGTACAATATGAACAAGTGGGGATTTATAGCTAAGGGGGAGGGAGGTCAGTGGATGGGCAATTACTGAGCGGAAACATTAAGGTTAGGGAAGACTCATGCTAAACCAACCTAATAGGATTTTTGCTGAAGGTAGGCCAGGTTGATCAGATATCAAGTGCAGGGGATCCTCAATAAACTGATTTAGCTGGATTCTTGCAACAACTGGACTAGGCTTGAGGACAGGACAAGACCCAGTAAAGAAGAAGCCTTCGAGGAGCCTGACTAAAGTTTGGTCAAGGAGAGAGACTTTGTCAATGTAAAAATTGGTTAACATAATATTATTTGAACTGTAGTTGTTGTAAGAGACCAATTCCTGCATGAACTTTTTATGCCAAAATTTTATATCTATAATTTAGATTCAGAATCAAATGTATAAATTGAAGTCTCTTTGTAAAATGTCCAGGGGTTAAGTCTAACAAATTAATGAGGTGACCAGTCCTGTACACAAATGAAAAAGAGGAGGGAAATTCAAAACCAATAAAAAATGTTAATGCACTATAAAAATCCTATTAGAGAAAAAGAATGAAAACTTATCTCTACTTATGAAAGGCAATATAAAAAACAACAACAAAAAAGTAATCCAGAAGATAGTTATGATTATACTTTATATTTATACCAGGGCTTCAATGTTTTAATTATACCTATTGAGAGTTAGGCAGGAAAATTCAGTATCACCATTTCCATAGATTATGAAATGGAGTCAGATAGGTTAACTGACTGTCAAAGCTTCACAAGTTTTTAGTTTCTTCCTTCCCTCTTTCTTATGTATGAGTCACTGTGTTATCCTCTCTTGTGCAATGATGAAGAAAATATATAGGGTCCATGTCATCACCAGAGGTAAGATAGACATAAAACAGAATTGCAAATTGTAAAGAGCTCATAAAAGGAAAGAAAAAGTGAAAAGCGATTATGGAAGGAGAATAATTTATTTTGAGGGGATCCAGAGCAACTTTGCTGACAAAGAAGTTAAGCTGAGCCTTGAAAAAGGCCTTGCTAAGCAAAGGGAGAGGGCTAGAAATGAGGTTTTCCACAGTCTTAACAGAACCTGTAAAATTCCAGAGTTATAAAGAACTCATTGACTCAAGGAATTTAAGCAATGCTGGAAGACAGTGACTGAAGCTCAACAGGCCTCCTCAAACTACGGCCCGTGGGCCACATGCGGCCCGCCGAGGACATTTATCCGGCTCGCCTGGTGTTTTTGCCCGTTTTGTTTTTTTACTTCAAAATAAGATATGTGCAGTGTGCATAGGAATTTGTTCATAGTTTTTTTTTTTTTAACTATAGTTCGGCCCTCCAACGGTCTGAGGGACAGTGAACTGGCCCCCTGTTTAAAAAGTTTGAGGACCCCTGCTCAAGAACATTCTGGAGAGGTAAATCAAGGCCAGACCACATCATCTTGTGAGCCAGTAAGGATTTAATAGAAGGTACAATAAAAACAAAGCAAAAAGATGAAAGAACAGGCTTTGATTTCTGATCTTTTACTTCACTATTTATCTTTCCATTATAAGACTTTGATAAAAATAAAAGCACACGTTTCTGCTTAGATCAAGGTCAATTTCTATTACTTATGAAATCCTGCAAACCAGCTTTGACTGAGTAACATGACATCAAACTGCAAAAGAGCCAATATCTAGTATGTGGTACTTGAAATAAACAAACACCGAGAGTCAGGCAGCATTTACATTTAATTGATTTGTCATATACCTGAGAATGACTTGATGCTTGTGATTCATAAGAAAAGACAGACATGTCAAAATTTCTAATAATGCAAAAATATTTGTATATATTTTATTGTCTTAAGTTGGCATTGATTTAATATTTGAAAATATAATGAGGATGATGTTCATTAGTATCACTGTCTAAGGCTATACGTGAAAACCTTATGTAAGAATAATTCAGTTGATATTGTATTAAGAATTTCATTCATCTCTTTTTAAATTTGGAATTCGTTTTTACCTTCAATTAAAGAAATTTTAAATTAGGAATTATTTTAAAGTATCAGAAAAGTACATATGATATGACATCCATTATTCACAACCTAGAGGTAAAAATTTTCATTTACATGTTTGCTTCAGATATGTTTTCCAAGAAATAATACTTACACACAATTGAATCTCATTTCATTTCTGTGCGATTCCCTTTCCTCTTTCTGTAGGGTAACTACTATTGTGAAATTAGTAAATATCATGTAAATGTATTTAAGTTTTTTGTTATGTGTGTGTCTACAAACTATATAGAATTGTTTTCTGTTTTACAGCTTGACATAAGTAATAACATAATGGCTTTTGTTTTCTTCACTTTACCTGAAGTTTCTGAAATTTATCAATGTTTATACATATAGACATATTTCATCTCTTTAACTGTTTCTTTTATCAGATTAAATGAAAATATTATAATATATTTTTACTATTTATTTTGAATATTTAGATTTTTTTGTCATTTTCATTATAGTAAGTAGGTCTATGTTGAATGTCTTTTATTTACTTCTTTGTACATAAGAGTTTCTATAGGGTAAATGTTTAGATGTAGAATTGCTGGCTGACAGGGTTTTGTCATCTTCAAAGATACTAGATAATGCTATATTGCCCTCCTAAATTGTGGTACTAATTCACCCTAATAACAGAAATAGTAAATATTTCCATTACCCCAGATTTTCAGTGGCACTTGGTGATGATCAGCTATCTCCTCATTTAAATTTTATGTTCTCCAATAGCCTTTAAAAATTATTTCCATTTTAAAAACATTTATTTCTAGGTATCATAAATTTTTGTTGCCATTTTAAATATTCTATTACATTTTCTATTTGGTTGTCACAGTAGAAATGCTATTGCTTTTTACAGATTGATTCTTGTAGACTGCCATCTGGTAGAACTCTCTTCTGGGTACAAAATTCTTACTAAATTACATACATCATTTAATGTCTCTTTGAATGAAGTTGGACTGAGTGGTAAACACTCACAATAAAGATATTTGCCTTTAGTTTCAGTATTTTCCTCCTTGTCTTGCTGGTGGATAGGTTTTCAACTATGAGTAGACTTCTTTTGTATGTTTTCCAAACTGAGGATGTATAAATTTCTTTAATTCATTATCATTATTTTTTCCTTCATTATTTCTTGAACTTTATTTCTCCTTAATTTCATTTAACCTCCTCTTTGGCAACTCCTGCTAAACTTCTGTTGAAATTTATATTACAATTCTATCAGTCAGTTAGCATTATGTTTTTAGTTCTTTATTTCCCTATGCCAATTTATAGGTAATTTCCTCAGGTCTATATTTCTGATTCTCTTTCCAGAGTTTCTAACCTCTTGTTTAACCCATCTACTGGGTTTCTAATTTCAATCACTATATATATATATTCATTTCAATGACAATATATATATATAAATTTCTAGAAGTAAATTATATGGATTTCTTTTCCAAACCGGTTTATTTTTATTTTAATACAGTGCCATTTTACATTATCCTATTCCTTCTTTTTTAATTCTTTAATCTCTGAATCATATTTTTATAATTGTGCATTTTAAACATATTTTTATGATTTATATATCAAGATATGGTCACATTTTTATGATTACACAATTTCTTTAAGATTTTTTTAAGATTATCCTTTTTATTTCTTTGTGTACAAACACTGTGATATTTGTGGCTACTGATTTCTTTTTCTAGTTATTTTCCTTTTGTGCACTGCACAAATATTGCTGAGCTTATTTTCAATTGAGGCTATATATATTTTTTTCCTGTAGGAACACTGTGTGCTTGACTTGTTGAAGAATTCTACTACATACATAAAGAGAAAATAAAATTGACCCTATTCCCATGTGAACAAACAGGTTTGGGAATGTGGTCCTGCACAAGGTATTAGCTTTTCCCTACCCAGAGTACCAAAGAAAAGAGAAAGTTTTCCAGGTGCCTCTCCAGGCTTGCAGGAAGAAAATTCTAGCCCCCATTCACTGTCAGACAGCATTTCTAGAGTCCCTGCTTAAGTGAGTTCAGTTGCAGTTTCCTCTGTGGGTCCAAATCCTAGTGTCAAATCTTAGTGAGGGCATTAAAACTCCAAACTTTAGCCTTGATCCTAGAACTGAGACAAGCCTCTGTCCCACTTCGCATGACTCTGGTTGCTCAGTTTTCTTGAGCTTATGCTTAAATTACATTTCCCTCTTTGTCCTGACACCTGGGAATTTCCCTTTCTTTCCTGGGTCTAAATGTTCATAAATTCATTTGCTATGTTTATCAAGCAAATCTGTGTTTTTGAAATAATAGAAATGAGAAAAGTGGTGTCAATATCAGATCAGTATGGCATTTTACCAGAATACTAGTCATTTAAAACTTACAATAGAAGAAAATTTAGGCACAAGACTTCATAATGAAGCACTGCTTTAAAATGTCTTCACCCTTCAGGAAGTGTGAATTTAAGTCTCTAGTATCTTAGTCTCTTAATAAAATTTTGCTTCTTATGTAGCATATTGATGCAAACTGTTTTTAATAATCAGTTGATACATCTATGTCAAATCAAATCATGTTTTTGTGAAATAGAATAAACTATTACATTTATCTCTACATTAATAAGTATCTTTCTAGCATTTATATTTAAATTGTATGCATATTTTTTTGAAATACTGGGTTATTTATTATTCTTTTAAACAAGAGGTTGTAAGGACCTAATTATAGTACATTGTATGCACATTGTGATATAACTCACTGTGATATATTATGAAATTATTGCAATATTATGATATAATTTTGTGATATAATTCATAAATTATATGCACATAAGTTGCGATTTTTAAATTATATAGATATTTTATGAAACTTGCATTCTAAAGGTTTTTATCTCAAAATAATTTAGTTTATAAGAACTTACAATTTTCTATTTAAAATATCACATGGTTGAAAGGCATTTCTTTTAATGGCACTATTTACTTAATTTTTCATTCTCTTTTATGATTTCTTAATTTCTGTTTATTGTTGCACTTTTAAGTGTCTATGTAAAGCTTCAAGTGTCTTTGCAGGAGGCATTTCTCTTTTTAGGATTATAATCACTCTCAGTGCAATATTGAGTCAGGCAGAGAGCAGGCAGTAGGCTGCACCAGGGGCTTTCCCCTTGGAGCTCTGCTAATCACTACAGCTTTGTTGTTCTAGTCCTACCTGCTGTATTTACCAAAGAGAATGAACTCGTTTGTTATGCTTTCCTTGCAAATACCAGACATGTTATGAATGCTAGGTGTATAAGAACAGTTCCTTTTTTTCTTCCTGTTTGATTTCCTATATTCTAGAGACTTAGGAGGTATCACTTCCATTTTAAGCTTAGCGTTGCCTGTTCCTTATTTGAGAGAGTGGTAAAGGTTAGAGATTTCAGGGGCGTTTTAAAAAAGAATAAAGCACACATACAATATGTTTTGATAAATATTACAGAAGATGTACTAAGGGCCTGCAGGATTGCCCCAAAGACATTCAGGATGGAGAGGGGAGGTGTCCTTAAGCAAGCAATCTCTCACAGGCTGCTATACAATTTTGGTCTACCAGAGCAATTTTTCATTTCAGATAATATTGGAATGAAATCTACTAGATCTAGAAAATTTACTATATTCATCACACGACAACTTTTTACCATGGACTTATAGACTTTTTCCTTGCTTGTATAGATAGGCATTTTATTGCTTCAGTAGTTTAAAATAGATACCTAAATTGCCCCTGATGTAATATATACCTATTATGAAACTATTGTAATAATTAGCTTGATATTTCAGACATTCTTATACCAATACATATGCACTTAACATTGAAACTAAAATTTGAAACTAATATTATGGCTTAATGTTTGTATATCCACATGAGCCCACATGTATCGGCTAATGTAGATATCCACCGTCTGATCCAAACATTATGGGGCTGATTACTATATCTAGAGTAAATCAGTATTATCATTTTAGATTTGTTCATATTTCTGTTTCCTCTATGTGTATTATCTGCAGGTGTGATGCATTCCTTGGTGTTAATATGATGTGTTATTAGCTGGGCATGCACAACAAAGGAAGTTGCATTTCTAAAAGTATTTTGGGGAGAAAATATTGAACCTTTAATCAATTTCACTAGGGCTTCATAATATTTGGTAATTAAACAGAAGAGTTTGAATATGGTATTTTAAGAACTATCTGGATTCAAACTTCTGAAGATTATTTTAAAATCTAGAATGAAATTCTTGACAGAATTCTTTTCAGAATTAGATGCAAAAGTATAATAAATTTGAGTGTATTATAGTTTTAAAGAGTTTCTATTTTTAGTGCTATATATTTTTTAATTAATAGACTACGTGGGCAATGGAGGGAAAAGTGTTTTTGCCATAAAATGTCACAGACTCTTAACGTGATTTATCCTCTGCAAATTTGTAGGCTTTTAGATAAATGGCCAGTGCCTTATAAACGTCTTGGTGCAGTGAACATGGTAGGCATTTAAAGACGCTTATAGGAATACCACAGACAGAATAGATAGTGGATATTTACAGGAGAAGCTGTTACAATTGCTTAATGCTAGCAGACATAACAGAGAAGCCAAGGAAAATAACCTTCTGCCTTGACAGTGGGACATTACTGGAATAAACAATGTACCTTGCAGTTACAGGGTCCAAAACAAGGGTCCTCATTTATGCTCCCTGAGCCACTGCAGTTACAGGGTTTGCAGTGTGGGTAGCCAGTATAGCCCCTGGCACACCGATCACAGCTCACTCCTCCAAAGCCAGTTTTACAATGACAGGATCCAGGTGCCAGGCCTAGGGGGAGATGAGCCACACATAAACATTTTAAAAATATATATCTAATTTAGTTTTTAAAGTTTCAATCATAGTATCCTCCAGAAGCCTATTTTGATACAAAAATTAGATTCTTGATGTACATCAACAAAGAAAAGTTAAAACCAAAGGGTATAGGGTTTAATCAGAAGCTTGCTATGATTATGCTAACATAGCATCTTCTACTCAAAGCATCTACCAAATTAAGGCTACAGAAAAATTGTAACAATGATTAAGGAGTAATTTCCACAAACTCTAAGGCTGATGACACCACATTGAGAAGGATAAACAGTAACCGGTGAATGCATGACGGCTCACGAAACAAGCCTGCACCACCAGACTATCACAAGTTGAAAAAGAACCTTGGAAATAAACATATATTACTTAAAATAATTTAACAACAATAATGTAAGAACAACATCATTGGCAATATTACTAAAGAAAAGACAAAAGGTGTTCATGGGAGTGGATATTTTAGGGATAGGGAGAAATAGAGCAGGGAAACGAAAGCAGTTTAAATTTACATTGTTTTACATAGAGATTCAAAAGACAATTTTTATTCATGTCTTTGATTAGAAAATAGAAAAAAATCAAGACAAATGAATGCAAGAAACAGACCTTCAAAATCTGGGTAAAGATAAGGACAAATCAATAAAATATCATCAGAAAAAAAAAAGGAAGGGCAGAAAAAAGAAAGGAAGGGAAACATTGTAGTGAGAAAGCATAAAACAAAATGACAGAAATGGTGTCAAACATACATATCAAATATATACAAATGATTAAACAGTCTTACTGTTCTTATTAAAAACATGCACATGTACTGTGTATAAGAGATACACAAAATGACCAGAAATATTAAAAATAAAAGAACATAAATATATATTAGAAAAGCATAGAGATAAGAAAAAAATGTTGCAGTAGTATTAATTAGGGTCAAAGTGAATTCAAATAAAATAGATTCAAACTCTCATTTTACATTAAAGATGCAATAAAACATGACTGAAGTTATTATACTTACCCTTCAATTAAGCACTAATTATAAGTACAAGAATATATAGAAAACAACAGTATAGGAAATCAAAGAAAAATTGTTCAAATATCAATGGCTGAGAATGACATTAACCTACTCATCTTAAATATTTACAGATGACAGAAAAAAAAATCATAGAAAATTTGAATAATCTAATAATGCTGAATTATATAATATATGGTATATAACTATATTTACCACAGACCAGCATTTACTAATACACAAAAATGTTCAATTTACCAAAGCAGAAATTATCTAAGGTTTATTTTCTTAACATAAATTACTACTTCTAGATTAATATCAAAAAATTGGGATTAAGTTAATTATGAATAGCAAGCATGAAGACAGAATTTTATACAAAATTCAAACATTCTAAAATTAAAAAATAAATATCTCTTCTTAATTATTCTTGAGTTAAAGTGAAAAATCAAGACTTTAATTAAAAATTAAATAGTTGTCTCAGTAGAATATAATGGCAGTGAGAAAGGAACTTAACAATGTTTATTGGATATGAAAAACTGTAGCCAAAATAAACTTACAGGCTTAAACAATTCTGTTATTTTAAAGAATGAATTAATTAAAATTTAATTCTTGTAATTATAAAAAATCAGCAAAACAAAATGAACACCACGGGAAAGAAGAGAAATTTGAAAAATAGAAAAGCAAAAAGGATACCTAAACAAAGCTAATCAAGGATATTAAAAGAGAACAATTTATCAAAGAATTACCACAAAATGTTTTAATACAAGTTAATTTTTACAGATTTTTTTTCAGAACTTAAAATTCTTACAGAGCGTATAGAAAAAGGAGAGCTATGTAATTCAGTTTATGAAGTTAATAAAAACTTCATATATAAAAACTTCACATCCAAATGTAACAAAGATAATGTAAAAATAAACATAATAACTTCTAAGGCTTACGTAGCACTCATTTTATGCCATCCATTATACTTAGCATTATACATTACATACAGGTTAATTCAGTTAACATTCAAAACATCAGTATGAGATATAGACACTATTATTTCTCCCATTTTACAGATGAGGAAACTAAATCACAGTTATTAAGTGACTTGCCAAAGTAGCACGACTGGCTGGTGTCAAAGCGATAGCCAATTTAACTTATAAATCCAGAAAAAAATAATAAATAAACACCAAATTGAATCCTAAGTACATTAAAAGGATCTTCTATTATGACCAAGTAGAATTTATTCTGGTAATATAAATATTGTTTGATATTAACAAGTTCATTGAAAAATATATCACATCAATAGATCAAATGGAAAAGAAATGTGATAATTTGAATACATGTTGCAAAAGCATTAAAAAATTTAACATTTGTTTCTGATATTAAAATTTCTATTAACAGAAATTTAGATTAAATATAGAGGTTATCCATGTAATAAACAATCTCCATCCTAACTTTTGTATCTGGGAATATTGTGGACTAGATATCAAAAGACCACCTCCTGTTCAGAAGACTTGAAGATGTAGAATAAAATTAAAGATAGATAGATAGATAGACAATGATAGACAATAGAATAGTTGTGCTGGTATGAAATAAAGAAACCCCTTAGAGGTGAGAAACTACAAAACTGACTTCTAGAGAGGTAAGTCAGCCTTTAAGCCAGGGTCTCTTTTGGAGTTAACCGGCAAATTCTGATGAACTAGACTAGAGAGTTCATGGAGCATGGTTTCATGGAACAACAACAAAAAATCCTAGGTCCTACATAAGCTAGGAGATCATTATTAGAGAACCTTATATAAATTCAAGGCTTCTGAAAGGGTAAACTAGGAAATATGCATGCACATGCATGCACACACACATAAAACATGTACACAATTATGAAACACGTAAGAAAATGAAGACCCAATTTAGAGTAAGAGTTAGCAGAAAATCAAATTCAGAATAAGATTCAGATAAATTGGAGAATGATACAAATACAAAATATAAAATAAATATATTTAATAGGTTTAAAGAGATAAAAATAATACTAAATATAGACGAATAAAAAAGAGAGTACTGGAAAACAAAATAGAGTTAGAAACCTTCTATATAAAATATGCCCAAATAAATTCACAATGGACTAAAAAATTAAACATCCTAAAATAAAATCACACAAGTGCAGAAATTTGTCTAATCTTGGGATAGGTGAGAATTCTAGGATTATAAAGACATGTAAATAATCCAATAGAAAAATATTAAAACATATCATAATCTTAGCATAGTGTCATTATTATAGCTAAAGAATTTTATCTGAATTTTGATGGCTGAATATATAAAAAATTTTAAGTTCTATATATTAAAAATTATTATTGAAAACAGTTAAAACAAAGCAAATCTGGAAATATTTATAATGAATATGACATGCTATTAATATTATTATTTTTAATATTTAAAAAAACACATCTATGGAGGAAAAAGCTACCTTATACAAAAAGAAAATGAAGGAAACAAAAAGAAAATTCACAAAAGAAATACATTTGTATTTCCTTAATAATCAAGTTAATACCAATAAGTCACTGGAATACCATTTTCTACTATCTGATTATGCAGTCTGACTAAGAAGTTGAAATTATTAAACCACATTTTAGATTCTTTCCCAAAGAGGTTATCAGACTATGCATGAAGATAAAAAAGTATTACAGGTATGTATCCAGTTTTGCTACTCAGGTCTATATTGAACAATATGTATCTAATTATAACATTAAAATCTTTTTTAAATTTCAGAATATTACTATTACCAGGGCACAAATGTTTTGGTTACATAGATTACTTTTGTACTGCTGAGTCAAAGTATAAGTGTGCCCTTCACCCAGATAGTGTATATTATACCTGTTAGGTGTGATTTCACCCATCCTCCTCTCCCTCCTCCCACCTACTTGATTTCCGTTGAGTTTTACTTCTGAATGTGCTAATGAGTGCTGATCAGTTAGGTTCAATTTAATAATGAGTACATGTGCTGTTGTTTTTCCATTCTTGAGAGACTTCACTTAGGAGAATAGTCTCCAGTTCCATCTGGATTATGAGATTTCAATTTTAAAATTACAAGAGTTAACTACTGGTCTAGAACTAAATATTACTGTTAAAACTTTTGAAAAGATAAATATATGATTGACAGACACTGCCAAGTGGTGGGGAATACAAGGATGGTATTTTTCTCATCTTGCATAGTAGGACCACAAGAGAAAGTCTAAAGTTAATAGATCATGAGCCAGGCATAGTGGCTCACACCTGTAATTCCAGCACTCTGAAGGCTGAGGCAGGAGGATCGCTTGAGCCCATGACTTCGAGACCAGTCTGGGCAACATAGCAAGATCCCATTTCTATAAGAAATAAAAAAATAAAAACAAAAAATATCAAGAAATGGAGATTTAAACTTTCTATTTAACATAATAAAGATACCATAGAAAAAATACATAATAAAAATGTATGGAGACAAAGAAGGAGGTGGTATGAATGAAACATTTCTTCTTCTTTCCAGATGGAGAGAGTCAATTGACAATATTTAATGGTGATAAAAATACTGATAATGATATTATTTAGATATTAAATATAACTAATGAAAGAACAGAATAGGAGGAAAGGCTCAATATGTTTAAATTTAGAAATGAGGTTAAGGTAAATAGATTGAAGAGGACACTATTGTTATTTATTTTACTTCTTCCTTACTGTTAAAAATTTATTTTAGTATATATCATTTATATAATAATTGAAAAAATATTTATATGGAATAGTCTTCATTAAAGCCCTGGTTACAATAAATAAAAATTTGAAACAATCATAATGTCTATATAAAGTTGAGTAGATAATCATTAACCATTATGGCATGACCATATAATGATGTATTATTTAGGTGCTGAAACCAGATTTCAGAGAAATTTTTTAATATATTTGGGGGAAACTTATCAGGTAAATTTAAAATGAACAACATCAAAAATTTGCGTGATGAGAAAATATACAAAAATGTTAATAGTGGTATCTGCTGAATTACCACTGAATTGTATATCATTTTTCTACTTTTTCATTTTTTATAACTTTTACAGTGATAAATGATATGCTTATCATCTAAAAAGGTGGGGAGAGGAGAGTTAAATGACATTACTGAAAATGATGTGATTTAGTTGTTACCAAATAAAGGGGGCTTAAGATGAAAAATAACTTCAGTAATTTATCATTTGAATATTAAAATGCATTAGTTTTTTAGTCTTTGAAGATTTAAGACTGTATGTAATGCTCAAATTGATAATCTTACAGTTTTATAAAGAGAGCAGGTAAGCTAAACTGTGCCAAAGACACATTGCATCTTTTAACTCTAAAGTCATTGGAGGAAAAAGCCTACATTGTTGCCATGATTTATTTTAGTCTTTCCAAAGAAGAAAATTCACTTTCAGAGATATAAAGAAACTGTTCCAGATACATTCTGTGAATTTCCTACTTGCACTTGGCAGACAACTGCTCTGGAAGTAACTCCTAAATGTTTTATATCAAGGCGTTAGGTTGGTATTTGATTCCTTTATGTTTGGAGTTCATCATGAATTTCATTATTCAAAGAAAGTATTTGGTTTAAATTTGTGTCAGCCTCTTTCCCTTCATTAACTCATGACTACTACTTTTTTAGTCCTTTATGTGCGCTTCTTGCTTTCTCTCTTACTGCCTACATCTCAATGTGTGATCTCTTCTATTTGCTCTTCTCACTGCAACACGTAACCCCCTTAATGACTGCTGTCATTTCACACTAGAATCCACAGAAGCTACAAAACAATTTAAAAATTAATAAGACATGAAAAAATTACATTCACCACAGATTTGTGATTGATCCCCTTTCTCTTTTTCTCTCTCTCTCTCTTTCTCTTTCTTTCCATTTGAGATATAAACGGATATATCTCAAACAAATAATTCAACTCTTCTTGCTATTAAAGCATTATAATTAAACATGAAAGTTAATTATTAAGATGAATACAAAACTGCTTCTTGGAGGGAACACTAATAAACTGATAGATTTAAGAATTCATTTATTACTTTTATGACACCAACTGTAAAATATTCTTCTGAAAATATCATATTTGGCTTTTATTTGTCCTTTCATGAGAGCAGTGACATTCTATTGCAGCTCTTACCTCGTCGAGCACGTTTCTCATCCTTGACACAGACTTCATTTATGGAACCAATGGGATTACAATGACATGGCTGGCATGGTCTTGGATAATTTGGAGATACCTAACAAAAATATTCAAAATGCTTTTATTCAAGCATAATAAAAACAGCAATATGTTTCAATTCACAAAATTTTCAGACAAATTAGTTTTAATAACAGAGTAATAATTATTTTGAGAAAATTATGATATAAGAAATTACTTATAATACATGTTTAAAATTTCTGACATCTATTTCTTCTAAATGGTTACACAAAAGTAAAAAAGGATAGCATGATAAACTTATATATTTGCTATTTAGATTCAACAATTATCAAGATTTTCCCACATAAGTGTTATTACATTTTATCCTTTGCTAAATTTTTAAAGACAATCCCAGATAAAGAAAGGCTTCAGGACATTGGTCTGGGCAAGAACTTCTTGACTAATACCTCAAAACACAAGCAACCAAATCAAAATTGGATAAATGGGGTCACATCAGGCTTAAAAGCTTCTGCACAGCAAAGGAATCAATCAACACAGTGAATAGACAACCCACAGAATGAGAGAAAATATTTGCAAACCATCTGTCTGACAAGAGATTAATAACTAGAATATCTAAGGAGCTCCAACAACTCAATAGGAAAAAATCAAATAATCTGATTAAAGACTGAGCAAAGGATCTGAATAGACATTTCTCAAAAGAAGATATACAAATGGTCAACAGGTCTATGAAAAAATGCTCAACATCATTAGTTATCAGAGACACACAAGTCAAAACTACAATGAGATATCATCTCCCACCAGTTAAAATGGCTTTTATCCAAAAGACAGGGAATAACAAATAAGGGTGAGGATGCGGAGAAAGAAGAACCCTTGTACAATATTGGTGAGAATGTATTTAATAAATTAGTACATCCACTATGGAGAACAGTATGGAGGTTCCTCAAAAAAATGAAAATAGAACTACCATATGACCCAGCAATCCCATGGCTAGGTATGTATCCAAAGGAGGAGGAATTCAGTATTTCAAAAAGATATCTGCACTCCCATGTTTATTACAGCACTATTCATGATAGTCAAGATATGCAATCAGCCTAAATGTTCATCAATGGATGAATGGATAAAGAAATTGTGGTACATATACACAATTGAATATTATATAGCCACAAAAACAGACTGAAATCCTTTCATTTGCAACAACATGGATGGAACTGCAGAACATCATGTTGAGTCAAATAAGCCAACCACAGAAAGACAAATCTCTTATGTACTCACTCATATGTGGGAGCTAAATATTAAAAAAAAAATTGATCTCACGAAGACAGAGAGTAGAATGATGGTTATCAGTGGTTGAAAAGGATAGTGGAGGGGGGTGGATAAAGTGGGGATGGTTAATGGGTGCAAAAATATAGTTAGATAATTAGATAAAATGAACATTTGATAGTATAACAAAGTGACTACAATCAACAATAAGTTAGGGTATACTTTAAAATAACTATAAGAGTAGAATTGGAATGTTCCTAATACAAAGAAATGTTAAATGCCTGAGATGATGATTACCCCAATTACCCTGTTTGATTAATTCACACTGTATACCAGTATCAAAACATCACATGTACCATATACATGTACCATATACAACTATTATGTACCCATAATAATTAAAAATTAAAAATTAAAAAAATCCTTGGAAAAAAGAAAGAAAATCCCAGATAAAAAGCCATTAGTACCTACAAATTTCAGGAAGCATCTCTTAAACCAAAGTGTCATTAAAATAACAAAAAAATAATATTTTATTGGTATGCTCTAATACATTTTTCATAATAAAGTCTTCCTGGTTGCTTTCTTTTTTTATTATGGCATAGTTCAAACTTAGCAACATAAAATGTTTTCCCCAAATTTATTTTTCAGAAATTTTTTCACATTAATTATGGTATGACTAATTAAATAGAAATTTATACTTAGCACTTAGTAAAAGATAATATTAAATATTTAATATATTTAAAATATTTAAAAATGTATGTTTCTGGGAGACAGCATAACGTAGGAAGAAGCAATGTGGACTCTGTAATCAGGAAAATTTGAGCTCATATCCCAGTGTAGCTGCTTACTGGCTGTGCCTGGTGCAGCTTATTTACTTCCTTATAATACTACTGACTAAAGTGATGTTATGTAAGTTAAAATGAAAAGGAATAGCATATAAAGCATCTCATATCCCTGGCATATAATATAACTAGTAGCTTTTACTGTTAGAATATTTTAATTAAACAAACCTAGACTGTGCTACTATACTGTATGTACAACATTTATTTTCCAAATGAAATAAGAACAAAAAATCCTAAATTATTTGCCTAGAAAATACTGAAATACTGTTGAATATACATATATATGTATATCTGTGTGTATATATGCATGCATGCATGTCTATAAATATTAATATATAACATATATATATTTACCCCCTCATTAAATACCACTTTCATATGTGTATATATATCTAGGCTTAATTTACAAAACTTGTTGGCTAATATAAATAAGCATGTTAAAATTAAAGTTATTTTTATATATGATTTTAAAAAGTCAATCAACTAAGTTCACCGATCATTTTCAAAATCATCATTTGTCTAAGACATATCCATTCATCCCCCACTATAAAGCATTGTTCACAGCATAAGTAAGGCATGGTCTCTGCCTTAAACAAGCTTACAGGAATAATAGACTTAAAAGATGTTGATTAAAGAGAATGTGCCAAGTGATAAAACAGACATAGAGACAGAGCAATGTGGGCAAAAGAGGAGGCAGTGATAATACAACATAATGAAGTAAAGCAATGTTTCACAGAAAAAGTGACTTTTAAACTGAAGCTTGAAGCATGAATAGCAATTTGAGAGTGGAATTGGAAGAAGGGCTTTCTACCCAGAGAAACCGTCAGGACACGAAAAACAACAAAAGCTCTTTGTGGACTTATTGCAAAAAAATTATTTTGGATAGAATTTTAACTTGTAGAAATATGATTTATGATCCCAATGATGATAAAAAAGCCTTCTATTAATAATTCGTTACCCTCCTGTGGTAATTAGGGAAATCTGCCAAAATTAGATTATTGTTCAGGAAATCTAAACTATGATATTCTACAAACATATCTACTTTACATTGTTTTTAATCTTATTAAAATAATAATTCAGATTACTAATCTATCCTCTAAGTAAACACTGCATTATATATTATATTTATATACATAATTTACATGCATGTATAAATATATGTATTTGGTAAATAAATCTAAAATCAAATATTAAGGCAATAATTTTAATAATATCACAGATATAAGTTCATGAGCTATAAGATTGCAATGTACAAAACTTTTATTTCTATAATCTTCATAAAAACACAATGGACTTCTATCCAAATATTAAGTGCTTGAAAGATTTACACTTTTTTTGTATACAGTGTAGCATAAGTATTTCATAAGTATTGAAACATCCAAATTTAGGCTTGGATTCACTTAATTACTTGACTTGTAATAAACATGTGATCAAATTTTCAGTTCTGATATGACAGAATGTCAGATATGAAACCAACAACACTCTCAGATAACAATTATGAATTCTGGAAAAAATATAAAAATCAAATATTTGAGGACCTGGGAGAATAATCAAAAGCTGGTACAAATCAGAAGGATTTGATGTTTAAAAGAAAAAAAATATACACTGAACAAGATCCACATTTATTGAGAGACAAGACCAAAATTACACATCAACATCCCTCAAAGGCTTAGCTGATCCTTTTATTGTGTATTTATTCTGGAGACTCCAAGAAATCCAGTGGAAAGCAACAGGTAAAAAACTGAATAACCTGAGCAGAGTTTTCAGATGCTGCACATGATAAACAGAAATCGGAGCTTAAGTCAGCCAAGTTAGAAATGTTAGATAAATACCTTGAACTTTCCATTAATTTGCCCTAAAAAAGTATAAAACTTCATGGTGATCCATAACTCCATGGTGATCACTTAGTGAGTTTACTACTAATTAGAACACAATTCACAATCTTCAGAGGAAGATAACAGAATCCAGTCTCTATATTTTGTATTCTCCAAAATGTCCTATATAAATCATAAATTATAGTAGTCCCCCCTTATCTGTAATTTTTCTTTCCAAGGTTTCAGTTACCCACAGTCAACCATGGTCCAAAATGTTAAATGGAAAATTTCAAAAATAAAAAATTCATAAGTTTTAAATTGCATGCCGTCCTGAGTAGTATAATGAAATTTCATGCTGCCCTGGTCTGTTTGAACAGGGATGTGAATCATCTATTTGTCCAGCATATCCACGCTAGATAGACATTACCTACCCATGAGGCACTTAGGAGCTTTCACAGTTATCAGATTGCAAAAACATAGCCTGTGTGTGTGTGTGTGTCTGTGTGTGCATGCGCACATGTGTGTGTAGGGCTTGATATCTGCCGTTCAGGCATCCACTTTGGGTCTTGGAACATATTCGCTGTGGATAAGAGGGGAATACTGCACTAGATATGGGAAGAAACAGGAAAATGTCCTTGTTCATCAAAAAGAAGTCAATAAAAGCAAATCCTGAGGTGACGCAGGTATTGTAATTAGCATATAAGGAAGTATGTATGTAAGTACTATAAATATGTCCAAGAATATAAAGGAAGCAATGTTTATAATGAGTGAATACATGGAGCAATTTGACAGAGATATGGAAACTCTTCGAAACATAAGAACTCTAGAAAGCTAAAAAGTAAAATATCTCAATTTAGAAATTCACTGGATAAGCTTAACATCAAATTAGAGATGGTACAAGGAAAAGCAGCCAACTTAATAACATAATGAAAGATAAATAGAAACTATCCAACCTGAAGAAAAAAGAAAGAAAATAATTAAATTAGCACTGAGTAACTATCAGACATAATCAAGTAACCTGACATGCATGTAGTTGGAGTCCCAGAAGGAGAAGAGAAAGTATGGGTCAAAAAATATTTTTCTAAAATAATGGCCTAAAATTTCCTAAATGTAGAATAAAATCTCAACTTATAGTTCCAAGAAGCTTCATTCATGAATCAAGCAAGATAAGTGCAAGCGTGCACACACACACACACACACACAATCCAAACATAGACACATCAGAAAACTTTTTCTGTAAATGATCAGATAGTAAGATGTAGGTTGTGTAAGCCATATAAGGACTCTTTCTTTCTCTTACTCCTTCTCCTCCTCCTTCCAGTCCTTGTGCTTCTCCTTCTCTTCTTCTAACAAACCTTTACAAATGTAGAAAACTTTCTTTGCTTGCAAGTCATGCAAATATAGCCAACAGGCCAGATTTGGTCTACAGGCCAAAGTCTTTCAGTAAATGGTAAAACTGTACAAAAATAAATATAAAGAGAATATTTATCTTGAAATCAGCTAGTGAATAAGAGATATATTATATAAAGAAGAAACAAGATACAAATGATGGCTGTGTTCTCATAAGAATCAATGAAATTCAGAAAATAATGATACCACATCTTTAAAATGCTAAATAAACAAACAGCTCTGCACCTACGATGAAAATATTCTTCAATAATGAGAGTAGAATAAAGACATTTTCAGATAAAATGAAACTGAGAAAATTTGCCACTATGAGTTCTGCACTATAGAAAAAAACTGCTAAAGGAAATTCTTCAGGCAGAAGGAAAATAGATAAAAGAGAGAAACATTGGGTACTGAAAATGGTAACTATATGGTTAAAATAAAACTATCTTTTTTTGTTTGCTTCATTTATTTAAAAGAAAAATGACTTGAAACAAAAATTACAATATTGGACTGGTGGCTTACAATTTATGTGCAACATATGGAAACAATAGTCCAAAAGATAGGACTATATCACTGTAACATGAGCTTAAATAAAGATAATACAAAGAAGTATTGCTTAAGATGATAGGGGGAATAAAATGGAATACTGAAAAATATTTGTATAACCCAAATGCAGACAGAAAAGATAGGAATGGAACAAAAATTTTGTGACACAAACAGAAAACAAATAGCAAAACCCAACCATATTATTAATTACATCAAATGTATGGACTAATATGATTTAAAAGACAGTGATTGTCAGGATTTTAAAAAAGCAAAACCCATTTATTTTACTGTTTATAAGACACTTGCTTGTAAATGAAGATACAGATAGGTTGAAAATAAAAAAAATTGGGAAGTATATACCATACAGAGTAAGAATAAGAAAGCTGGTGTAACCATATTAATAGAAAACGAAGTAGATTTTATGACAAAGTTTTATCAGAGATTAAGTGGAGATCTTTATAATTATTAAAATATCAAGTTATAAGATATAAAAATATAAAGATGTAAAAAATTCTAAATGTGCATGCACCTGGTAACAGTGCTCCAAAGTAGATGAAGAAATACTGACAAAATGAAAGAAAGGTAAGAATCCACAATTACAGATGGGACAAATATACATTTGTAGTAACTAACAACTTCAGGATAAACCTGCTTCCCAAGTGCACATGTTAGTTTACCAAGAGAAACCATGCACTGGGCCATAAAATAAATCTTAATAAACTTCTAAATGTTGACATTTTAGAGAATGTGTTCACAGACTTAACACATTCACTGTAGAACTCAATACAAATATAATACTTAATAAAGCCCAAATATTTGGAAATTAAATCACAAGAGAAATTAAAAATAATTTAAAATAAATGATAATGAACATAAAGCATCTCTGAATTTATAGGAAGCAGCCAAAGAACTTATTAGAAGGAAATCTTTTATTTAAATGCTTATATTATAAAAAAGAAATGTTTAAAATCATAATTTAAGTTTCCAAGTTGATGGGTAGCAAAAGAATTGGAAATTTAAACCCAAAATAGGTCAAAAGAATAATATAATAAATATAGCAGAAATCAATAAACATAGAAAAATAATAAAAAGATATGTTTTTTAAAAGATGAAGAATATTGATAAAATCCTAGCATATGATCAATAAAAACAGAGAAAAAAAATTAATAATTTTAGGAATTAAAGAAGGAATGTCAGTATAGATACCATAGACTTCATGAGGACAATAAGGGGAAAATTAAAAAAAAAAACTTTGTCAATAATTTGACAATTTAGATGAAATGAACAAACTCCTTGAAAAATACAATGTGTTAAAATTGTCCCCCAAAACTATCTACCCGTATATCTAATAAAAAATATTCAATTCATTAACAAAGTTCTTCCCTCAAAGAAAACTAAAGGCCCAGATAGTTTTGCTGGGGAATTTTATCAAGCATTTAAAGATAATTAATTCCAACCTTATACAAATTATTTTAGAAAACTAAGGAGGAGGAAGCATTTCCAAGCTTATTTGCTGAGGTCAATATACCCCAACACAAAAACCTGACATTTCAAGAAAATAAAATTACAGAGCAATATCCCTTATGAGAAAATTCAAAAATGCTTAACCAAATATTAGTAAATTAAATCATCTAATATATAAAGTTGATAATACATCATAACCAAATAGAGTTTAACTCATAAATGCAACATTGGGTTCATATTTTAAAAATCAATCAGCACAAATTGACCACATTTACAGAATAAAGGAGAAAATGCTTACATTCACTTCAGTAAGTGCAGGAAAGCATTCGACAAAATTCAATACCTTTTTATTATATAAACTCTCATCAACCTAGGAATAGTAGGGAACCTGCTGAATCTGAAAAAGGGCATCCATAAAAAAAAACTACATTCACATCATACTCAATAGTGAAATATAGTGTTTCCCTTTAAGGTTGAGACCAAAGTAAAAACAACAGCTCTCACCATCTTTAGTTAACATTGGCATAAAGATGGCAAAGGAAGAAGTAAGCCTGAATTAATTTTCAGGCAACATGATTGTCTATGTGTATACTTCTAAAGAATGTAGTTTAAAACTACTGGAATTAATAAAGGAACTCAGGGTGAATATAGGACATAAAGTCAATATTCAAAACTTTTGGTAGTGATAACATTAAAAAATTGGAAAATTATTTTAAAAAATAATTTTTTATGATAATGCCAAGCAAAATACTGAAGATTAAATTTAACAAAAGACATGTAAATAGCTCTACACTGGAAACACTGATGTGAATAATTAAAGTAGATAGAAATAAATGGACAGAAATATAATATTCATTGGTTAAATGATTCAATATTGTTACAATGTTACTTCTCTCATTTTTAAAATTGATACTTTTAACAATTTGTACATATTTATCATGCACATGATATTTTGAAATATATCAAGCTAATTAACTTATCTATTACCTCACATACTTATCATTTTTTGTGGTGAGAACACTAAAAATCTACTCTCCGAATTTTTCAAGAATACAATATACTGGTTATTAACAGTAATCACCATGTTTGTACCATAAATCTCTTGAATGTTTTCATCTTATTTAACTAAAACTTTGTAATTTTTGACCGACATCTGCCCAGTTTCCCTTCTCCACATTTATATATAGATTCTATGCAACAATCCTAATATTTTATTTTGTAATTGACAAGTTGATTCTAAAATTGTATGGAGATACTAAAAAACTACTAAAGACAAAACAATCTCGAAAAGGAAGAATAAAGGTAGTGCACTCATACATAATTCTTGAATTCCAGGCTTATTAAAAGCTAAAGTAATCAAGATAGTGTGGTGTTAGCTCAAAGATAGACAAATTAATCCATGGAATATAACTGAGGCTCCAGAAATTGACCCATGTATATCAATAATATAAAATAAATTGGTTTTCAACAAATGGTACTAGAATACTGCATAAATCTCAATCATTATTTCACACCACACACAAAGATTTGGACCATAGGCCTAAAAGTTAAAATTATTAAATTTCTAGAATAAAAAAAAAGTAACATCTTGACTTGAACAGACCCTTCACAAGAGAAGACAAAGGAATGGCCAATAAGCACCTCCAATGAAAATTAAATCCATAATCAGATGCCATTTCATGCCCACTAGATAGCTAAAATTCAAAAAGATAGTCAACAACAAATATTAAATATGATATGAAACAACTGGAACTCATTTGCTATTTTGGTGAAGATGTTATACATTATTTTTAATTTGGCAAAATGTTGGCAGTTTCTTATAATGTCAAACATATACCCATCCTATGAAACAAGACTTTTACTCCTACACATTTACACAAGATAAATACATGACTACAAAAAGACTACTATAAAACTTGACTACAAAAAGATTATGAAATCATTTGTAAGAGCAAACGCCAAACTAGAAATGGCCCAAATATCCATCAACAGGACAATGGATTAAATTTTTGGTATGTTCATGCAGAGGAATACTACTCAGCAATTTTTTTTTTAAAAAGAACTACTGATGTACAAACAACATGGAAACATGTTGAGTGAAAGAAGGAAGATACAGACTAGTATGTACTATTTCATTTTTATAAAGTTCACTAAGAGGCAGAACTAATTTATGCTCTAAAAATTAGAACAGAGTTTGCCTAGGGGTGGGGATGGATTGTAATGAAGCACAATGGAACTTTCTGGAGTGATGGAAATATATCAGGATATAGCTTCAATGATGTATATCAGTTTCAACTATGAAATATCCCTAGTCACCGTTTCAAATTTGAAGTTCAACTTTTTAGCGAAGCTTTCAAAATTATTTTTCTGTTTGATACATCTTTGTATAAAAAAATAATCCTTTATGAAAGAAAAGGAATACTTTACCCCTTTGGGTCTGAAGAAGCCATCAATGCATGTCTCACAGTTTATACCAGCAGTGTTTTGGGTACAATTAATGCATACACCCCCTCCGATATACTTTCCATGTATATTTAAACTCAGATTTCTTCTGGCAACATTTTCATCATAATAGCATTCTCCAGCTTTTCCATGACAATTGCATGCTACATTAAAAAAATTAAGTAATGAATATTAATTACAGGTTTCAGATATATTTAAAAATCATTTTTTGTTATACATAATAGATTTTTTATACTATATAGGAAATTACATTCATTTAGCATACACACACAAAAAAAGCTATCTAGAAAGTATCTGGATTTATTGGCTGTATTCATAAATTCTCATATTTTAATGAAATTTGAAATAATTAAAATATGTAAATTAAGCTGAATCATAAGAAATTGCCAATATTTGATTGATTTTTATTTACAAAATCAAATGGAATTTTATATAGTTCAATCTGCATCTTCCTATTATAACAAATAATAAATTATTGAATGATGACACTGAATGATTAACAGTCAGATAATCTGTAATTACTATATGGAAATCTCTCTGTTAGATCCTATGGGTAAAAAGAACATGTAGGATACAATTCCTTTCTTTTACTATGAATAATAACTACAACTTATTTGTTGTTTATTTTACATGCAAAGCTCTGTTCTAAGTGTTTCATATTTACTACCACTGATTTTCATCCTCAAAATGCCTTTATGAATTAGGTGTTATTATTAACCTCTTTTCGTTATATTAGAAACCTAAGACAGAGAGAAGTGAAATAACTGGCAAAAGGTAACGTAATTAGTATTGGAAAACAAAGTCTGAAGTCAGTGCAGTGTAGAGTCTGCACTGCTAAAAACTGCCGGAATCCCTTCACATTCTACCTGGCAAGTGAGATAAGACACAAGAAGGGTGTCAACTAATCAAGACAAACCGAGAGCTAGTTTGCTTAGTGGCTAAGATCACGCAATTTTGCATCATTCAGTCTTGGATTTGGGTGCCCTCTGCATTTAGTCATGTGAGGTTGGGAACTTCTTAATTTCACGAAGGCTCCATTTCCATATAAAACATGAGGTGGTCAATAGTAATGACCAGACAGGGATATTTAAAAGTACCAAGTGAGATAATGCATGTAAAATCATTAACATGATGCCTTATAAATAAGTTCTTAATTGATTTTTCCTCCTATTCGTCTTCCTTGTCTTTTTCATGTTCCATTAGAGGAATTCAAAGAAGTGAAAAATCACTTTCCCCAGAAAGGACTGAGTAAGGCTTTGAAAAATATGAAAAATTTATATTAGGTTATATTAGGATGGGAACTAGGGAAAGATATCTATGCAGTCTCATTCTTAACTCATGTTGATTTTTTTTTATGTGTCCTTACATTGATCTCCACATGTGTGTGTGTATAGGTATGCATGTATACATGCAGCCCAATCTTTTTATTTATTCCACAAAGGGACAGGGGCATTTATGTACTGTTTCGAACTGTTTCATTTTACTAATAGTAAATCACAGAGCTCTTTCCATATCAGCATATGTATCCCCTAAGGCTATACAGGGTACTATTTGAATGGGCATATTTGTTGAGTGGATGAATAAACACTTTGTTAAGTTAAAAATAATATTTTCAATGTTTTAATTCATACTTCCTTAATTATGAATGTGATCATGTTTTTATAGGGTTATAAATTATTTCTTTTCTGGAAATGTCTGTTTTGATCTTTGTTCATTTTTAAAAGGCTTATGGAATTTTTTCTTATTGATATGTAATATTTCTTAATACAGTAAGGATATTATCCTATTGTCAGGTTTGTTGCAAATACCTTACACAATCAGCTGAATTTTGGTTTACAATACAGTATTTTTGCTATATTAATAGAGAGTTTCAAACTTTATTCTAGGAAACACAAAGTAGAAAACATAAATCACCAGGCATTATAAGCAGTTTTATATATCTAGGACAATGCACAAGAGTTCTTTTTTGTGTGTGTTTTAAGAGATTGATCTGAGTCCTTCCATGTTGCCCAGGCTGGTCTCGAACTTTTGGGCTCAAGGTATCCTCCTGCCTCAGCCTTCTGAGTAGCTGAGATTATACATGCGTACCACCACACAGCTATGAATTCTTTAGAATTCTTTAGTAAAAATGTATTGTAAGAAACAGTCAAAATTTCTGCTGCCAATAGAAGTATAGAGAAATATAGAACAATACAAATTTATTCTCACACTATTCAGAATTAGTGTTGCCACACGTATTTAGAACTATAAGCTGATGTAAGTAAAACACCGATGCCTTAGCAACAGTCCCTTTCACACTCCATGCAGCTAGGACTCTCTGCTGATGGCCCTGCTTGCTGTCTATATACTGCATCCAGCCCAGCTCTGACTATAATAGCCTCAGAGGACATGGATAATACCTGCTCACAAAGAGCCATTTATTTTGCTCTGTCATCAGCAACTTATTATTTCACAGAATGTTCAAGACATATGATATAAAACTATTCCTCATGTATCTTTAGAGATATATCTTGCCTTAAGTAAGCTAGATTGATGAAAATCCAAATTAAACTCAAATGAATTAGAAGGCAATTATTCCTTTTATGCAGGGATTTGTCATGTCACAGAAGGATTTTATTAAGGTAATCGGAATAAAATTCAACTTGGAAAAGAAAATTTTTATATGGGTTTATAGGAATGTATATATTGACAAAAGTGTGATGTTTATCTAAGGTTTTATGGTTAAGACCCTCATCATTAATTTCTTGGTTTTTAAAATGTTTTTATTCAGTTTGGGAAAATACACATTTTTCCCCTACAAAGAAAGAAAAAAATTGTTTTATAATCCCACTATTTAAAAAATGTATATGGTAGCAAGTGGCAATCTTTTGCTTTGCTTCATCTACCTCTGTTGCTAATAAGTTGGTCTGTTCTTTTTGTGTTGTGTTTACACATAGATACACGAGTGTTAAAGGATTTTGCAGATCTACTTCACATGATTATAACTGTATGGTAGGATGTCAGTGGAAACAGGAAGATTCCTTACCATCAATAGCAATTCTGCTCCCACTTGTGATTGCTGATATTCCACAAACATTAGAGAAATTTAATTAAAATTTAAAGAAGTTTGAGAGTAAATATCCTTGGGTGGCATTTCGTTGAAAGTCACTCTTAGGAAAGAATGTCTGCTTTTTATGGAGAAGCTTTGAAAACAAGGAATTAGCCAGAACAGGGCCAGAAGTAGTTGAACAAAAACAAAGGCTGGGCCTCCCGTGGTCCCCTACGATGGTGGGTGCCTGTGCAATGGTGGCACATGCCTCCAAATATGTCTCAGTGATGATGGAATATTTCTAATCCATAATATTTTTACAAGCAGGCAGACACAAATCAAAAAGCAAATGAGGTGAGTGGAGAACATGAAGGAACTCAAGAGATTGATTGCATATGCAGAATCTAAAACTGAAAAGAAAATACAGTTGTCCCTTGATATCTGCAGGCAATGGGTTCCAGGACCTCCCTTGGATATCAAGATCTACGGATGTTCAAGTACCTGATATAAAATGGTGTAGTATCTGCATGCAATTTGAGCATATCCTCCCATATTCTTTAAATAATCTCTAGATTACATATAATACTAAAACAATATAAATGCTTTGTAAATAGCTGTTATAGTGTACTGTTTTGGAAATAATGATAATAACATAAAGTCTGTACAAGTTCAGTGCAGATTCAATTTTTTTTTCGAATATTTTCTATCCACAGTTGGTTTTATCTATAGATGCAGAACCCATGAATATGGAAGGCCGATTTTATATTTTATAATTGGGGAATATTTTATGATTAATGTGTGTTATGATTCAATAGTTTTAAAGATCTGTCATGTGTGACATGTGATATATGATAAATATGAGTTTAATTAATTTGCTATTCAATGAATGTATAGGGTGTATTAGTTTAAAATGTCTACCAAGCCTATCTGAAGCCAAATATACCTAATGAACTGAAAAAAAATGTGGTTAGGGCTGAGTCACTAAAATATTAATGTTTGAATTCAGTCAAATTGGGCTTCAGACTAGTTTGGGTTTACATTCAGCACAAGTCTATTTTTAAGTCTTTTCTTGGCCTGAGAAAATCTCCAGAAACATGTTTCTCCAGTATCCCTGTTACCATATTAGACTATATTAAGCTATAAAATCATCTACCTCACTTCTTAGGTATTTCCTTCAGTAAAAACTAGACATACAGGTTGTCTTCAAAGTGATAGTAAAAATGAATATTTGTTGACACATTTGCATAGCCTGTCACTTTGCTGTTTTTCATTACTGGCTTTTTTCTTGGTGGCCACTGTCCAATAATTGCTATAGCTTAGTTTATACTAGTGATTATCCCCAATGCCACTTTTATATTACCAGCTCTATACTGTTGTCATTAATGATAACCCATGTATTTAAAATATTAATGCCTATTATTAGGATAAGTATTTATTTTCCACAAATTTGACCTCTTGCCTTCTGTCACCTTCTACTCTTGTATCCTCCCAGCTCCTGTCCCTGAAAACTACCCTTTATAATTATAACTAAAGGAGCATAGGGCTTTTTTTTTTGCAGGTAATAAACTGGCTCTAACATGTGGGGTATAATCTCTCACCTCTAATTTCTCTCCTTCTCTTAGATGATGGGTATTCCAAGCCTATTTACTCACACAGGGGGGTAAATTGTAGGGCTGCAAAGGGAGTAACTAGAAGCAGGTGGAGCTAATACATGTTTCAGAACCATTTCATAAATATACGTATTTTTAGAAGGCTAGTGTCTAAATAATCCAGGTTTTGCCTTAATGTTTATTTCTATTTCTTTTTTTTTTTGCACATGAATGTTTGTAGCCTTTATTCATGATTGCCTAAACTTGGAAGCAACCAAAGGTTATTCAACAGATGAATGGATAAATAAACTGGTACAACCGAACAATGGAATATTATTCAGAGCTTAAAAAAATGAGCTACCAAGCCATGAAAAAACATGAAGAAAACTTAAATCTATATTACTAAGTGAAAGAAGACAATCTAAAAAGGCTACATACTGTGTGATTCCAACTATATGATATTCTAGAAAGGACAAAACAATGAAGACAGTAAAAAGATCAGAGGCTGCCAGGAGTTTGAGGGGAGGGATGAATACACACAGCACAGTTGATTTTTAGGGCAATGAAACTATTCTGTATGATACTGTAATGGTGGATTCATGTCATTATGTGTTTATCAAAACTCATAGAATGTACAACACCAAGAGTGAACTCTAATGTAAACTATGGACTTCAGTTAATAATAATGTGTCAATATTGGGTCATCACTTGTTAACAAAAGGTAAAATAACCAAACTTAGGTTTTTTTTTGCTACGCTTTTATCAATGTTAGTGATAATAAGCGACAGCCAATCTCAAATATCTATGGATAGTGCACATTTGAGAGTAATTTTATTTTCCACCACTTGAGACTACCATTTGCTCTTTCTTTTCTTTTCTTTCCTTCTTTTTTTCTTATTTAGAGATGGGGTCTCACTCTTGTTCAGGGTGGTCTCAAACGCCTGAGCTCAAGTGATCTACCCACCTCGGCCTTCCAGAGTGCTAGGATGACAGGTGTGAGCCATTGCGCCCGCTGATTTGCTCTTTTTTTTTTTTTTTCTATTTGTCTATATATACATTATGCTATAAACTTCAGGTTCACCCTAATGATAAGTATATACTATGCTTTTATCTATTTCTCATAATCCTCACACAATGGTAAATTCATAGATATTTGGTAAATATTTGCCATATTTTAAAAAAACTGAAAAGCTGAGTAACTAAGCAAGGTAAAGAATTTACCAGCTCTTGTCTTGGATAAAATATATAAATTGGAAATATGAATTGACCTAAAATCACCACATGTTTATATTACCTGTGTCCCAGGAAAGGAAGAATGACACGTTCTACTGGCTTCTCAAGAACATACCTTCACACTCGGTTTTAGTCAGGAAAGTCCCAGCTCTCCACGGTTTCTGATGGAAGCCCGGGCAGCACTGATCACAGCTATCACCACATGTGTTGTGCTCACACTCACAGTGAGATTTCTAGTCAAAAAGAGAGGAGCACATTGTTAGCATTAGGTGGAACCCTAAGGGAGGGGCTGTCTCTGAAAGGTAGTATGAAGAAAAAACTATTAGCCTATGTACCAAAATGTATAACTACTTCAGCCAGGGAAGGAGTCCGTGCTAGCCTTGGGGTGGGTATACCTGATCACCATCACTGTAGGGAGGTCCAGGCTGGTTCTGGAATCACTGGGTTTAGGCTTGAGATCTGCATGTTTTCTGGGGTCAAATGTGCCCATTTTAAGGGTTCCCTTAAAATGCTGTTGACATTTTGGGATGTGGCAAAGAGGAGGGAGTTGATCACTAGGCATCTAGGGGCATAGGTAGAATAGAAACCTAATGTCCCCAGGACTAAATCTCCTGTCTGTGTGTGCTCTGAGTATAGTCTCCATTTACCACATGGAACTGGCCCTCCAACAGTGCTTTGTGGGCTCTCAAAGCTTGGGAAATACTGCCTATCAGTGCAATTCATAGAGAATACCTGCACCATGCAGAGAACAGCACTACAACTTTGCCATAAAAATATTCCAGGGTACTTGAATCTTCCTAGGAGATAACATTATTATCCATTAATCAGAAAACTAGCTTTGAGTATAATGCCATTTGTATCACAATTTTAGTTGAGAGAAAAAAAAAATCCATACCCCTACCTATATTCACTGATCTCACTATTCAATGTATTTTTTCCATAGACTGTAAGGTAGATGATTTCGAATTTCACCAGTTTGTTTATGACAGGAAAAACAGATGCTCATTCATCATCTCCTTTAGGTTATGTTCACTTAATTCACTGTCATTAATGAAAAATTCTACCCCAAAGCATTCCAGCATTTTCTGGCTTGGCACTGTCAATGTTCCCTTGAGAATTCTCTCTTCCACCCCACTCCTTATTGCTCCTGCCCCACCTTAGCCTTCTGGTCCATGACTGTTTATAAATTTATTTCCATGCACATTTTTCATTTGTTTGTGTTAATTTTTTGATTAAAAACTTTAAAAGAAATGGTCAGGTTGATTGATGGTAGGCATTCTCTAAAGCTAAATCATGCAGCAGGCTGTCATAGCTAGAGAGGTTTCAAAATAGATAGACCAGTTTGGAACCTTTTTGGGAAAAAAAAACTAATCTGTTTTCTGATACTATGATGGCTGATTTCAAAGTCTATCATCCTAACTGCCAGATCTTATTTCACCCTGGCACGGCTTTTTGTTACACCATCTAAGTGAGGACCTGACACCCATTCACAGTGTTCCATGTCAGCAAAGACTCTCATGAAACTTTTTACAGTTCAGGGCTGCATTTTGCCTAAGCATTCTATAAATATACATACATTTGTCGCTGGATCGAGGGGACAAGCCCTGGCATGACCATAGCAGATGCACATCCCTCCAACTGAAATATCCTTGACTGAGTAGTAATACTGCAAAAAGCAATCCAGAGAGAAATCCTGTTAAGATGACTGCAAGGTGAAAGTAACAAAAGGGAATATTCAGTTAAAAACTTTATTTTCCATTTTCATCCTTAGTGGGAAGCACGTTTGTGTTTGTCCAGGACAAGTGAGAGCTCACAAAATGGGTGAAGTAACAGCTAGCTTTGTAATTGTAGCCCAAAACAAGAATGCCTCTAATTCATGTCAGGTGAGCACTTTACAAATTTCCTTCTCACAGACAGTACAAAGTCCACGCTGGAGTACTTGTTGTTGAGAGTAGTTTTTATCTGGGACTAATGACAACAATTCTTCACAAAACTTGTACATAGTTTCTTACAATAACACCTTTTTTTTTATGGTGATTATAGGAACCTCAGTACTCACAAATCTTATGCAGACTGTTTTACTTTATGGATTTGGAAAGAACCAACAAAATTTAGAAATAAATTGTGCTCATAATAATATACTACTTAACCAAAGAAGAAAATTTAAAAGTAACTAACTGCAATTTTATGGTGCAGAATACTTGCTTTTTTATATTATTATGTTAAAAAGTCCACATAATTACCTACTTATATGAAGTCAATACAGGGCTATGATACTTAATATTTTAATCTACTCAGCTATTTTTTAAAGATTATTTATAATTACAAAGCCAAGTATTTTTAAAATTTTAATTAATGTGTATATACTATTTTATAATTGTCAGAGCACCTTACTATATCACATCCAAATAACCATCACAGTGGTAGATAGTTCTATTATTCCAATTATACACATGAAAAAAAAAACAGATTTAGCAAGAATAAGTAGGTAGACACAAACCTGAGTTCCCTGACTACAAATCCACTTTTTAAAATTCACTTATTTTTTTCTTCTTTCTTTTGTTTTTGTTGTATACATACAGTATCTTTTAAATATTTTTGTTATATTTCCTTCTTTGACATACCTAGACCTTGAACTAATGGAAATTGCTAGGAAGTTGGGTAACGTAAAAATCTTTGATTTTTTCACTTAACTTCATCACTTAATAATATAGATATGAATGGAGATATTGCCTCAGAAAGCTGATACAGTAGTATTTATATGTGCTTTTAAAATTGGGGTATCTATTTTAAATATAAATGTATAATGCTTTGCTTTTGAGTCATGAAGAGGAGCTGAAATTCAATATCCTATTTTTATACATTTAAATATACATGTAGCATTTATTGAACTTGAGTACTTTCAAAATAACATATTTATATGTTGACTTGTGCACCATTTTATTTTAGAGGCTCATGTACAATAAAGTTATAAATAATAGATATACACACTAGCCCCCACTCTGCCTCCTGCAAAAGATGATAAAAGGAACACTAATTTATTTTCATTGATTTTTTTTTTCCTCTCTGATAGATATACTGTCAGGAAAGATTAAATTTCACTTCAATATTATTCAGTCTTCCTTGATGTATATTTTTAAGTTATGGCAAAATTAAAATTAAAAGTGTTTTTTTAAACAAGTGAAGAATCTAAGCATTGCTATAAAATAATGATTAGTTCTGCATGAGACAATTTGCAATGTGTTGAAATATAAGTCAAGGTAGCATTATTTCAGGTTTGGAAAATACAGGGCACTAAAACATCTGACATATGTTTTATGGGAATAACTAAAATTTAAATGCTATTTTATGATGATGGAGAGGTTAGATGTGGGGAAGTTAAGTAAGAGGAGAGAAAACATATGAGGACTATTCAAGAACTGTGAATATTCAACCTACAGGTTTAGCAACTTGGCAGTTGATAGCAGTGGTCTGACCTTAGTAGGATCATTCTAGAAAAAAGTGCTTTGTCCCACAATATTAGTTTCTCCTTATAATCCTCTTTCTTACCTATACATTTAGTCATACAGTAGATACTCCGCTAGCATAGATTTGCTTTATGGATTTATGGCTGAATTGACTCCCTCGGTAATAATATTTTGGTTGTGTAGCAGCATATTTGGGAGGTGCCATAAACCAGTAAAATGATAGCAAGTAAGTAGGAAGCACAGTTATCACTCATAGCAATCTGGGTTGATCACGTATATCATAATCCCACAAATTCCAATTTAACACTGGAGAGGAGCACTTGTTAGCTCCCGTGTTCAAAGATCTGTTGAAAAGATGCTTTAACCTTTTTTCCCTTGATATTTAATTTGTAAAGAAAAATAAAATAGTATGTAGATTCAGTTTTCCCCTACAGTAATCCTTTTTTATACTGTGGCTTATGATTCATTTATGAAGCATAAAACCAAATTATTTGATTAGACAAAATGGTCCACAGACCAGCAACATCAACATCACCTGGAAATTTTCTAGAATTGCAGAATCACAGCCCTGTCCTAGAACTACTGATTCAGAATCTGTATTTGTACAAGACCACCAGCTGATACTACTACATATTGCTGTGTGTGTGTGTGCACTGGGTCATGATATAAAATGTATTTCTTCAAGTGGGTTGCAGCCAAAAATGTTTCAAAGCCCCTGAACTTCCAACAGTAACTTCTCAAAGCCAATTATAATAGTAATGAAGATTATCTAAAGTGACAAATACTAATATAGTCCTCAAAAATAAGATTATGAACTGGACATAATCATTTCATAAAAAAAGAAATTAAAATTTAAGACTGTTAAGAAGTTTGATAAGTGTTACACACCTAATAAAAGTCAGAGCTTGGATCTGAATAAAAGAAAGTCTATTGAACTTTAAATAATAATTATTATTAATAAAAATAATTGAAAAGTTTACAATTAAATAATAATAATGAGAATAGTCACTCCTACAAATCACTGAAAGACTTCTTTCTAAGTTCTTTAACAGACAATTACAAAGATATGTGCAATATCATTCACAGGCTCCAATATTTCTTCATAACTTACTCGTCTTGTGACAATGGGGTCAATTTCTCTTGGATCTTTGTGAGCAAACATCATCAAGTCGGCATTCAAGGTGCGGATCCTCTGAAATCTCAGGCGAATATAGCGAGCAGAGGTAAATTCCAAAAGTTCAGGAGAAGGATCATCAGCACTTGGTCTTCCATTGATTAAAGAGATGTGAATCTACACAATGTGGCAAATAATATAACAATTAAGTGTACGAAGAATTCAATATCTGATTTTGTTTCTTTTTTCTTGGAAAAGTAAAGGTAAGTTCCCATTCTCTCAGTTAGGTAGATTTAGGCTCATGTTTACTCACTGGAATCTAGTGAAATAATTCAGGTATGTTATGGTACTTTTAATGTGGCTACATGCAATCCATTTGCTTGTACCTTAGTCATTATCTATATAATACAATTATCTGTATTCCTCTGTTCCAAGGCATTGCATCAACTTGATCTTCCTAGGATTTATATAAATTCTTAAATTAATCATTCCTTTTCTGAAAAGCATTGTGCCCTAAATTATTTAAGAATCTGGTATACAGTAGGAAAGCAGAATACTTGGTTTAAAAAAAAGTGTTAAAATAAGTAATGTATCAGGAACTTAAAATAATTCTGTATGTGAAAACATCAAATTATATAGCCTTAAAATATAAAGAGCAAAGTCAACAGATTACAAGGAAAATTAGAGAAATCTATAATCACAGTGAGAGATTTTGATAGTTGTATTTTGTTGTTTTTAGTTTCTTTTTTAGTTATGAATAGACCAAGAAGACAAAATTTTACCAAGAATATAACATACTCCGGGAAAAATACACTGTATGAAAATACATTAAACCTGGATGGAATGGTGAAGTTTTTAGAAAAATAATTTAGCACAATAGATACCAGAATAATTGAATCAAACTATTTTCTATGCAAAAAAAAAAAAAGGAGAATTTGCCAAGGAACTGCTCTCCAAATGTGCACAAGGCTGATGTGCTCTCTCAGGAACTTCTCAAGAGCAGAGAATTCTAATGAAGGACAAACTGCTGAAAATAATTCCTAACATAGATAAAGGAAAGTATGTCCCTAATACTACCTAAGGAACTCCTGTAAATCAACAAAGAAAAGGATAACACCATAACACAAAAGTGAACAAATAAATGAGAAAACTATTCAAAGAAAAAAATAAAAATGGCTATTAAACTTTAGATAAAATACTGAACCTCACTCAAAATAGGAGAAATGTTGATTAAAAACACACAGATAAATTTCCCATCTTTTCAGATTGGCAAAACCTCCAAATATCGGCAATATTATCTAACGGCAAGACTAAGGGGTATAGGCATATTTCCTACATTCATGGGTATGAGTGTAAAATGGCACAAACCCCTAAGGAAGTCAACGTAGCAATAACTATTAACATCAAAATTAGAAATGCACAGGATTTTTGACCTAGCAATTCCACTTCTGAGAATTATATTACAGATAGAAAATAATATAGATATTATTAATAGATTACATATGGACTGAATATATCCAATAGACTGCTTATATTCCCCCTAAATTCATATGTTGGAACCCTAATCTCAATGTGATGATATTTGGAGGTGAGTTCTTTGGAGGTAATCAGGTCATGAGGATGCAGTCCTCAAGAATGAGATTAGTGCCTTAATAAGCAAAGGCCAGAGAGCTAGCTAGCTGTCTTTTCACTGTATGAGGATACAACGAGAAGTCAGCAGTCTGCAAGCCAGGAAGAGAGTCCTCACCAGAACCTGTCCATGCTGTCACCCTGATCTCAGACTTCTAGTCTCTAAAACAGTGAGAAATAAATTTCTGTTGTTGATAAGCCACCCAGTCTATGGAATTTTGCTATGGCAGCCTAAACTGACAAAGACAATATCATTCTTTCAGCATTTCTTTGGTCATAGCAAAATACTAGAAAATAACCTAATATCCATCAATGTGGGACTGGTTAAATAAATTATACATCTATATAATAAATTACATGTAACCATAAAAAAGAATGAGGACTCTCTCAATATCCCAATAGGAAGAAGTATATACTTTCACTGTTTTTGCACTATGTAAATGGAATATTACCTATGTAATAAATTGAATCAAATCAAAATTGTTTAAGAAATTAAAATTGAGTGGTAGATTTTGAACTGAAAATACAGAGAGAGAGAGAGAGCACTAAAGAGACAGGAATACAAGAAGAAAGAGTCCTGTGATGGGATGGGAGATGTTTGGGGACAGGGCAGTTAGTGCATACACTGGGGAGATATGACTCGAGGTCACCCACTGAAATTTTCATACACTCTTGCAAGATGATATATCATGTGTGTTAATTACATTTTTTGACAGGAGAGGCAATGATATGTATTTCCATTCCTAACATCCTGCATTTATATAATCCCAGGGAGCTTTTTACAAACTGACTGCCAATAACTACTTGAGTCACTAGAGAAATACAGCAAACTCTGAGATGAGAAACTAATTCTGATGTCACAAAGAATAAACTCAAAATGCCTCATGATAAAAATATGAAATGTTCCAGCTAATTGACTCTACCTTGGATACTTAGTAAAGAATAAATTCATTTAACATCAAAACATTTGGAGGTGATAGAATGCAAGGTCTTCCACAATACTGAATTTCAAAATACTGAATACCCTCTAATGTAAGAAATTCTAAAAGAGTAAAATAAATCTTATGTATTCCACAATTATAGCATCTAGCAGATGAGCCACAAATACGCTTAAAATTAAGTTGTCTTTATTGCTTAAGGAGGTATCAGTTAAATCTTAAAATACTGAATAAATAGATGTATGAAGTCACTACAACCAATTTCCCTTGGAGGTTAATTTTGGCATTCAAAAAAGTCACCAGTGCCTTTGAATTCATGTTTAAATTTCTATCAAGTTTTCCCTTGACTGCCCCAAAAAATGCTATTTGAAAGAAAGGAGGAAACTACTACATATTTAGGATTATAGTTTCTGAAAATTACTAAGGTTTATTTGGTATTAATGCTGTGGTGAACCACATTTATGTTGTATAAGGAATCAGTAAGTTCCTCCCTTAGACATACAAAGACTTTCTTTAAAAAAAGGTGTATGTATTCTAATTTAGGCTAATAAACCATATGATAGCTACATGAAGAATTCAGCAAAAGAACACTTCTCACAGCTTTGGTATTTTCATCAAGCTACTCTGCCAAGAGATCCTGTGAGTATAGTTAGTCCCAAGCTGTTTCTGGGATATAAAACCAGCCAGCTGTTTGGCCATGTTGTGTGCAGCTTCCTTCCAACATTTTTTTTTTTAATTTTTTTCCACTCTCCTTCAAAATAAACCATAATATTGGATAGGATATTTCCACTGGCACAATGCTGTATAATTCCAAGTCTGCTGGATAGTTTAGCATACTTCCTGATTTCCTACCGGGTGACAACTGGAGGATGTCTATCTTCAAGGAAGATGAAAAGTATCAATCCCTGAGACCACCACTGTCTTGCTGTGAGGCCCTGGGAAATCTGTGGCCATCTAGCATCTCCTGAAATGGTTTCTATTACAGACGTGTTGGTGGGTGTATGTTCATGCTGTCACAGGAATTCATTACAACTGAAAATATCAGCCTATGATCATCAACTGGTTTTTTGCATTTTACAATTACACTTTTCTTTGAAATTAGTTGGCAAATAAAGGGGAAAAAACTCATTTTATAACCAAGTGACTAAATCAATATTACACTCTATTCACCCACATAATTCTGTTTTTATTAGTGTAAGCGTACCGTTTAAACTATGTTTCCCTTGAAGATGGACCTTTGCACCTCTAAGGCATTTTTCCTTTAGAATACATTTTAAAAGTGGTTTATCCAACAAATACTCATATTTCTAGTATAGATAATTGCCACTTATTATTATGCTTGTCTATTTGTACTGCTGCATTTGCTCCAGAAGGCTGAAAGAGCTATACTCCTAACACCCTCCCCAATGATCAAAGTTTGTTGGGTGAATGGATGGTTGGGAGAATGAAGGCTGCTAGAAGATCATCACTAAGTCTCAGAAACTAAGTCTCACTAAGTCTCACTAAGTCTTGAAATGAGTAGCAGAAGTGGACAGCTGACAACATTATGTGCAGTATGCACATTTTAGAACATCTTAGAATATTTTAAAATCTTACGACAAGTTGAAGTAAGCTGACCCCAGGAGATAGAATAATAAATCCCTATGTGCAGGTTGAAATTAGCTATCTATAGGTGTAGTGAAAGAATTTCTATGTAAGTGAATGGCTGAGACATGTGGAAACCTCTTAAATTCAATCATGCTTAATGGTATTAGTTCAGGGAGAGAAATTAAGATTATGAAGATAACTTTGAAAAATAAGCCTAATATCTTTTATTTTAGACTGTGTGAAAAAAAAAAAGTATAGTTGTCCCTCTGTATCTGTGGGGGATTGGTTTCAGGACCCTCTTGGATACCAAAATCTGTGAATGCCCAAATCTCTGATATAAAATGGTGTAGTATTTGCATATAACCTATGCACACCCTCCTATATACTCTAAATCATCTCTACATTACTGCTAATATCTAATACAATATAAATGTTATGTAACAGTTGTTATACTATATTTCTTAGGGAATAATGACAAGAAAAAAGTCTGTACATGTTCAGTACAGATGCAAATTTTTCTTTAATATTTTTGATCCAAGGTTGGTTGAATTCATGAGTATGGAACCCAGGGATCTGGAAACCTCACTGTATATGCTTGCGGAAGGGAGGTGAGCCACAGGATGCTTAGGGAAAGGGGATAGTGCAATAGTGTGTTATTGTTTTTCTAGCACAGAGTGAAGGCTCTGGGTCGGACTTTGAATGGCAAATAGTTACATTTTGGGCGACCTCTTCACAATACTCCTATTATTCCACTGATCTTTCTCCATTCCACTGAGGTTGCTCTTGGGAAAGACATCAATGTCCTTCCCATTACTAGGTAAAATGACCCACTCTCGGTCTTTGCCATATTGGACCTATTGACAGCATTTGAAACAACTGATTATTCCACTGACTTCCAGAACACACTCTCCTTATTTTCCTTCTATCTCTCCAGCTATGCCCTCTCAGTCTTCTTCACAACTACTTTGGCTCCTCTCTAATCTTCTTATATTGGAGCACCACACAGTGCTCAGTCCTTGGCCTTTTCTTCTACTCTCCATATTTACTTAGTAATATCATCAAAGCTCAGGGCTGTAAATCCCATCTATACTGATGTCTCTCACATTTAATTCTCCAGGCCTGAATTCTGTAAAGGTCAGAATGCAGAAACCCACTGCCTACTTGCTGAATCTATTCAGCTGTCTAATACACATTTTGAACTGAGTTCCTGCTCTTCATGCCCAGTATTATCAACCTCACTAAATAATTTCATCTTTTCAGCTACTTGGGACCAACAATTTAGACTCATGCTTGACTCCTTTTGTTTTCTTTCATTCTACATCAACTTTATCTTCAAATCTTACTGGCTCTACTTTAAGCTAACACTTACCACCTCCATTAAAACTGTCTTGAGCCAAGCTTGCCTCTTCTTCCACCTGGGACACTATTGTTGATTATTTCTCTCTACCCACTAGGACGTGAGTCCCAGGAGTTCAGGGGTTTTTATTGTTTTGTTAATTGACATAATCTCCAGCACATAGGACAGAATCTGGTAACAATTAAGTGCTAAATATAAACTTTTGAATAAATGAAATTTATGTAATTCCTAAATCTTCAGTAAGTTCAACTAGCTTTCTATCTAAAAAGCAATTTCATAGAATAATGAATCAGACTTTTTTTTGTTTTATTATATTTATATAATTTATATGATTATTCTCTTATTATATGAGTAAATCTTTGAGTGTGCTATTTTCACAAAATGAAATTAAACTCAGTAATCCTTCATAAAATTTTCTACCCAAGCACTTGAGTTAAGTTGATTTAGAGAAAATTAGGAAATTAACAGCTTTGATCCATGATTTCCTTACATCTAAGTCTATTATGGTTATTAATAATAGTTAAATATTAGTTAACTTTATTCTCTATATAGGAGTTTCATTTTGACAGGATGTTTTTAGCTGAGAATAACATGTAAATGTGTTTTCTGAAGCATAAATTGCATTTGAACTTAAGAACTATTCAACTTAATTTTGTTAATCAGAGCAGAGTGGACTTTATCCATTGGCTAGTTCCTTCCTTGGGCAAGTCATTTCCTGGCTATTTCATTGTCCAACTTATACATTTGACATGCTGTTATTTATAAGAGTCAATAAAAAATAAACTATATTAGGATTATAAATATATTACTTAAACCCTATCGATAATCAGTAACCATCAATAAGTAATTATTATAACAATTACAGACTATCTTGCTTCTAGCAGAAAGGTTGGTATTAAGTATATTATAATCTTTATGAATCGTTACTTGTTTTATTATATGTAACTGAATAGTTGTGAAAAATAACCTTACCTTATCAGAAAGTTTTCACTGTAGTTTTTAAAATCTTAAAGCAATATTGGACTATCTTAAAATGTTATAAAAATATGAAAATATATGAATTCATGAAACAGTAATATCAATACACTGGATAAATAATAAAAGTTATATAATATGTCATTTATAATACAGGTTACTAAAATAATTAAACATTTTAGTCTATAGACTTCCCCATCAAAAATCTTTAGGACCTTAATGAGCAAACAGAGGATCATAGACTCAATCTTTTCCTGGACATTATTCCTGTTATACCAGACACAGTTTATTGAAATTTTCTTTTCACTTTCCATATCTTGTCATTTTCTCCAACTAACAGTTGTCATTTTTAGAATTATTTTTATCAATTCAAGCACTGCTATTTGCACAATCAGAAAATTAGGTACTCTGAAGGCTTAAAACACATGCTTACCTCTCAGAGCTTCATCTCTGGTCCTACTCTTCACATTTCAATATTTCCCATTCATGTAGTCTGTCAGTCACTCATTCATTCAAATATATTTGTTGGATGCCTACTATGTGCTCACTGTCTAGGATGGGGAACTTGTGGCCTTCTGATTTCAAAATTGTTCTTTTTTTAAGCACCAAAAGAGGAAAGGCTTCATCTTTCTCTGCGGCACCCCTTTTAATAAAAGGATTTGTTCTGTAAAATTTGGATTCAGACAAAAAGCCACACTTAAGGACCTAAAAGGCTACATGTAGCCTTCAGGCCACAGGCTCCCCAACATTGCAGGGCCTCTTCCTCAAGCACCTCTCTGTTTCCTTACCACTCCCCATTTACACATATGTACTTTGTACATCTCTAAGGTCTCAGCTACAATGCCAATTCCATTCTTCCATGCATACCTCCATGAGTCTAGGAGTTCCTCCTGTAAATTCTCCAAGCTCCCTTGACTCTCCCCTATTTCTATTGCCTATTTACTTGTGTCTGCTTGTGTCTACTACTAGACTATAAATTCGATGAGGGTAATAACTTTGTCTTATTTATAGTATACCTTCAGTGCTTAACATACTGAGCACTACATAATAGATTCACAATAATTATTTGTTGAATGAATAAATCAATATCAGTGCCCAAATATTATACACTATTCTAGGACTGCTAAAGAATTAACTTTCTCTTCAATCAAACATTTATAATTTGTGCATTGCATGTATCATTTAGAATTTGACTTAGTGTATAACTATATTTTACCTATATTTTGAATTCCATATATTGAATATACATCATAAATTTTAGTGTGAATTTATTTATCATCATACAATATACATTTTAGAGTTACAATAGTTTAAGCACATATAAAAATGTTATATGGGCATCTCTGTATATTTGGGTAAATCAGTGAAAAATTATTAAAAACACTAGAAGAGCCATTTCAAAGGATAAATAAAATGGAATATATTTGTATAAATGGATACATCCCTTCAAGTACCTCAATATTCCTACTAAGCAGAAGTAGAAAGACTTTCTTTTCCTGTAACAAGTAGTGCACAGAATTATTTGGAAGGTCTTTAATAAATATCCCACTATCATTAGAAGTTTATAAGCCCAAACAAAAGAACTACTCTTACATGGTTGATGGCTACTGAGCTGCTTGAAAAGTAAGACTTTAATAATAAAATGTCAAGAACTGTGTGTAACCTTAACTTTTTTAACTAACCTATTCTAAGAATACAGGGAAATGTCAGCTTAGTGAACTGTTTAACAAATATGACTGTACCATTGACAACTCTACCCTGAGCTTAGTCTAAACAGGTCTTTCACTCTCCTCCAAAAAGGCATTTTGCTTCTGATACTTACTTGGTTCCAATTGCCCTGAAACTTAAATTGCTTTTCTCCTGTTTATTAGAATTATAGTTCTTGCACTGTCATTCCTGAATGAAAGCTTTGCCTCCCACAAAATATTTAAACAGATTCTTCACTGTCAAAGCAATAGTCATCAATAAATTGCAGCATAATAAGAAAATTAGTTCTATTAAAGAGAATTTGTCATCTTACATTTTTATTCTTTCTCTCCTAGTGAAACTGGTTATAATATTATACATCAAAGGTTTGTGTAGCTTCTCTGCTGGTCAAGGAAGAGTATATTTTCTTTTCTCTCTCTCTGTCTCTCTCTTTCTCTCTTTCAGGCTGTATTAGTTAGTTGCAACATTTCTTTTTTTGTAGATTTCATGTGGCAGTGCATTCTAACTACTATGGAACTACTGAACACACAGAAGTACTAAGTTTTAGGAAAGATCAAAAATAGAAACAGTCTCAGCTGCTTTAGGAGTTCCAATTTTCTCAAAGTCTCAAAATTGGTATGGTCCTTCTTTTCAAAAAGCTTCTGGTGGTCTTCTTGCTTTGTACCACTCAAAGCAATCCAGTAAAGCATTTACTTTCTAAGCCCCTTATTAAAGGTAAGCTTAGGTTAGTTTCATCTGAAACATGCCCATATGGGTGTCTTATAATCCATCGTAACTGAATGGAAGATCTTAGTATCATTCCTACTGGTCATGGTTATAAAAGGAAAACTGACCACTAAGTGCTTGAATTTTCACAAGGAGAAAATCATTACTAAATGCAAATTTCAGTCCCCCCACCGCTCCAATTTTTGCTCTGAAAAGACCTTAACATACAGGAGTTCATTTTACATATATTTTTAAATGCTTTCAAATAATAATAAAATAAAAAAGTACTCTAAGTTGAAAATATTTCATTTATCTTTGTGGTTTTCTTTCTCCAGTTAAAGTATATAATATTTACATAGATAAAAAGCAGAGTTGTCAAAATAGATTTTCTCAATCTCTTTAGGGACTTTCTCATTTGCATTTTACCAGATACAGATGTCATTGCTAAATCTTTATGCTGTCAACCTAAGACTATACAGGAATACAGTCATCATCTGAAATTCACAGCCAGGAAAGAAATCTAAGTGGAGTAGCTTCAGAGCAAGTCATGAAGGAAAATCACCAGAAGGAAGTTCTCTCACTCTCCTCAAACATTTGCATTGCTCCAAATTTTGTTTTGGGCGTGCCCCAACTAGATATAGCCTAAGAGAATAGAATATTAGTCATCTATTCCAACTTCATAGCTATTTCAGAAATCCCTTTACAATATACAAGAACTTTCACATAAAAATAATAGTGGGTGTTATTGTGTACTTACTGGATATCAGACACTCTTGGGTCTGATCTATATGTATAATATTAACTCATTTAATGCTTATAACATCCTCATGAGCATGATGTTATCATTATCTCCTTTTTTAAAGAAGAGAAAACAGACATTGAGATTTTAACAAGTATGGCTAAGTTCATACAGCTAGGATTTGTTCCAGTTCTAGCCCAACTTCATTGAATGTGCTTATCACTACACTACCTCACAGAGAAGAGGTTCAGGAAGTATTTGTTGAATAAATAACAGCTGATCATGAAGGTGTTATTTGAAGACTTTTAGAACAGGAAGCTCACTATTGGTGAGAGAGCCTAGTTCATGTACCTTCCCTTCATCCTATTATCTGACTTGGGCTTCTATTCCAATCCTCTCTATGATAGATCCGGCATTTTACATTTTCTCATTATTATCCTGCTCTTGATCTTCTGGAATTATCTTTATTGTTTTATTTCCCCAGCTCTTGGCTTCTCTTCATGAATTTGTGTTGAATTTATCCTACTTGTTCTATCCATTCTAGACTTCCTGGGGTAGACTACTTACCAGGCCCCAGATCACCACTCAGGACCTGCCACTGGATCAGATGGTCCTCAGGCCTTCTGGGAGGGACAGGAGTGAGGCACAGTAAAGCACAAATGATAACTAAGCCAAAAGAGGGTACCAGACCTAATAATACCTCCAGTCATTGATCCATATCAGTAAAGACCCTTCTGGTAAGTGGAAGCAAAGCTCTATGCTGACCAAAACCAGAACTGAAACATGCCTAAGAGTTGATGGCTAAAGCATTCTTATCCAGAAAAGAACCAACAATTCTTAAAGTCTTACTAGCATCGTAACAAATGAAATTGGTTATGTCAGCTTTAGTATTTAAGTATTTCAGTAAGTAAAAACCATTCACTGGCATTAAAAAAAATTATATTTCATGGTAAATTCTATAAGGTAGGAAGTACTAAAACTTCAAATTATAGGGAAAAGAAGAAAATGTCTTAATACCAAAAATAAATATCTGTGAAACTAACATAATCTCCTGTAATGTGGAGAGCTATTAGAGAAAGCCCTGATAGGAAAAAAAAAAAAAGCCACTGAGAGTACAATGACCTACATTGGTGAGACAGAACAATCAGTACACTTGAAAGACATATAATAACAGCACAAAGGAAAACTTAAGCAACATTTTCCTGTTTTGTTTTCAGTTCCCGTGTGGGAACACTTGTTTAAAATTAAAATAAAATCTTGGAGCAGGCAGACGCCAGATCCTGTGTCATTAGATTGGAATAAAACCTAGACACATACTTGAAAGAGAAATTCAGTCTCTTTCATTCTCATTCTCTGACTCAAGGCTTCCTCAGAGGGAACTTGTGTATGTGTTTACGTGTGTATTTTATAAGTATATAAATAAAAAGCTGTATAAATACATTAATTTGAATTTTTTCCCAATTGTATAGAAGCAGCATTTTGAAATGGCTGTTGGAAATCTCAAGTGATTTAATGTTCAGAAAGGTTCATACTCAAATAACAAGATGACAGAGACTTTAAATTATGGAGCCATACTATTAATAGTATTTAGAGAAGAATTTGAACATAGACACAAGCTCCTCAAGATTGAGCATGTTCCATAGGCTAACGATATTTCTAATGTCCCTAACATTGTGTGTGTGCAAACTAGAGTCCCTAGTGATTGTCACTATCCTCCCACCCTCTGACACTTGCCTACCAACTCCCTACTCTCACCTACATATCAACATTCTCTGAATGTTCCCTCTTTTGCCATCTTTTCCTCTCCTCTTAGTTTTGTTTTCATGTTATTAATTTTCTGACGTCTCCTTCCATATCATTATTTATTCTTTATCTATCTCTTATTTTTTTACTCTTGTCCTACTTAATTTCATTTCATCTTTAGAGTGAAATCGAATATCCATAGTTGGTCAAGTTTCTATTAAGATGTTTTCAAGTGAAATTATGTGGTCTATTACTCTAAATATGAGCTCCTAGTTCAGCTTTGTAAGAGGAAACTACAGGTCTTATCTCTTCAATTTTGTGATTTTTTTCATAGCACAAGGAATAAAAAAATAAACAAAAACATTAAATTTGCTTTTACAGAACAAAATTTTATATTTCAATGGATGAGTTTTCATTTTACTGGGTTATAAATCTGAGTCTGTGTGTAAGACTGCAAGGATGTTTGTATAGGTACACTCTTCTAATATTGACTATACTTGTGTGCCTGATACTTTATATAACTGCTTGTATGCAGGGTTTTATTTTTGTGTGAGTGTGCAGAGAATTAACTGCAGTTTAAGATCACATATATTGGTTTGGAGATAGATTGCTTATGTCCAAATTCTGGCTCTGCCACTTACTGTCTGTATGAATTTAGGAAATTTACTTAATCTCTCTGTACCTTGGTTTTCTCTGCAAAAGGCAAATAATAATATCTATCTTATAGTACTGTTTGGTATATTAAAACAAATAATTTATGTGAATTCATTAGAATAATACCTACCACACAGGAAAACCTATTGTTAGTTGTGGTTATTCTTGAAAGAGTATAAAACATAATGCAAATGACTGTGTCTCTCTGCTAAGCAGGATGTGCTCCACTCTTTATAGCAGTTACCTGTTACCAACCTGGACAGCCTGAGAAAACATGAGTAGCAGTAATGAAGTTTCCACCACAATGGAGAGGAGAGGTAATTTTGGAAATGCTAAGGTGGTTGAATGTCAATGGGAGAATGTGCATCAAGGCAGCAGGACATGTTCTTGTGTTTTGCCTTCTTATCCATACCCAATTTTCCCACAAGCAATTAAGAGAAAGGAAGATCAGAGAGCTTCTCAGCTCAAATCCCTCCAGCTCTGTGGTGAGGCTATTACTTTGGGGATGGCCTATAGTCTCATCCCCTGCCATGATGGCTTTTGGGGCTGAGATTAGAGTAGCTGATCGAGTTCTAACACAAAGGGTTCAGGAAGAGGAGGTTGTAGAATTACTGACATCTGGGCAGTAGTTTCTAAGAAGAGAAAAATGAAAAAGAAAAGAATGTGATGTGAGAAGGGCTACTCTATAAATCCAACATTATACTCAAAATTTTGTTAGAGACACCAGATTTGCAGCTCATCCCTGTGATGTACACAGATGGCTAGATATCATTGAAAAATATCAAGGTTGTAAGAAAGTCTTTCATTGAAAAGGTTTGGTGTCAATGTTACATGCTTTATAGAACAATGACAATTATGATACATGTCCAAAGTATCCTAAGTTTAGGTTCCTACCATTATTCTGTACAGAGTTGGATCATAATTATTTATTTACTAGGTTTCTAGGATGTTGGCTCTGTGCACCTCGACATCTGTACAGCACCAACAGGTCTCTAGTCCCTTCAAAGAAACAGGGTGCACAAAGGGACCTCTCCTCCCACACAACCAGAAGATGAAGTTTTCTGTAGATTTACCAAGTACACAGTGTTCTTGTTCCTTTGCTGGACTCAGACTAATAACTGACCACAGGAAGCTGCAGGGCCGTGCCCTCAAAGAAGCTCAGATACAGCTTGTGTTGTTGGTTAGCTGGCGGGGAGTGAGGACATGCTGAAACACAGGGTTTCATTTTCCGCAGGAACTCATGCAGAATAGCTAGTACTGAGAAACATTAAAACTTAAGAAAAATGAATAAATAGCTGATTAGAAGTCATTGATCATTATTGTAAGTTATCTGTCTAAAGTGGACTTTGTTTCACAACATTCTTTTTCTCTTTCCTCTTGACAAACACAGTGTGAGTGAAAGGTAAAAGGAATAAAACATTTAATCAATCATCCAGGGGCCAGAGCTGAATTGCTTTCTGTTATACATTTGCTGCCAAGTTCACAGAACCAGGTTTGTTTTCAATTATTTGTAATATGCTTTCCCAGAAGAATTTATAATAGGTTGTTTAGGCAATGTTCCCTTTTCTATTAATGACAAAAATACAACTGTTCCTCCTTAGCAAAAAGAAAAGGAGTTAAATTAGGAAAATTATTATAAATGTTATTATTGGGCTTAAGAGCATTTTTTTTCATTCGGTTGTTTTTATTCTAAACTGGCTCCAATGAGAAGTGGCAATACGACTGTTCCATTTCTTCTTCCCTCTCAAGGGAAGAAATGAGAAGCTAACATTAATCTCTTTTCTGAGATAGTTTATAACAATAACACTTATAAAAATTAAAAATAAGCATGTCATGATTATCTGATGTTGTTCTTATAGTTCTAACAACTGCGAACTCTGTTCCTTGAAAAAAAGGTACACTGTAAGTCCAGTGAATAGTCACTGCCCAGAATATGAATTTTCTAATCTATTTCAAAAATTACCTTTTCTCTCGCATCTCAGTCTTCCCTGCAGCTTTTCTATGTCTCCCATGTCCCACATTATCAGCATCACTGCCATCTTCAGTATCTCTCAGTTTGATAAGGTGTAAATAAAGGCATAGGCTCATTAATTGGAGATGCCATTTCCTATCAGATGGCTAGGTATGTCAGTCTTTTGAGAAACAGAAGTATGAATCTCTGAAATCCTGTTTATAGGCAGCTTGATATGCCCTGGTACTTATGTGGAGAGGCAATGTGTCTCATCCTAATCACCTCACTCCATAGCACAGAGCCAGGGACCACCATGGCCATTCTCCATGGGCTACCTTTATTCACAGTGAACTTGAGTGCACTGAGAGAGCTGGTTTTGACAAATCTCAGGCCTATAACTGGTGTAAGCATGGGCCGTGGTTTGTTTATAGGTTTGTATAAAAATCTGATTAATGTTCAGTCCCTTCTGTGACTTCATGCCTAATAATCCACCTCCCTTTCTGTTTCTAATTCTTTCTTCTCTATTATAACTAAGCTCTTTCCCTGGGATATCTCTTGACCTTTCTATCCTCCAATAATTTACTTTAGCTGAAATAATGCTTCCTCCTAACTGTTACAACTATACTCCAGCTTCTTTAAAATTCTTTGACTGAGTCTCTAAAGTATGTTATTCTTAAAAGTAAAGTATGCCTTATTCTCAAATCTAAGGACATGCACCACCCTGTCTTTATTTGGATGTCTTTTCTCATATTTATCTGTCTCTATTTCTTTGCAGTGGTCTGAGAAATGGCAAGATGGCACTGAAAAGAGATGGAAGCATGCTCTTCTGACACAAACATCATCAATTTTTACAATCTATATAGAAGTGTACATACACCACCAACATTTGAGGAATTTGGAATTCCTCAAATAAAAATACAAATATGTACATAGGTCAAGAAACTAATGAACAATTTAAAAATAGGAATTACAGAGTTTATACATCCAAATGAGTGTTGACCTTTCAAAATAATAATTTCAGGGTACTCTATAACAATATTGACTTTTCTCCAGCCATTTTAATACTGCTGTGCTTTTCTTAATTACTGGATTTTTTCTTTAAGTGGTAGGAAGGAGAGTATTTCAAGAACAAAGGTCATTAGAAAAGGAAAATAGGTCATAAAACTTAAAGGTCAGAATAGAAATTGAAAATTCAAGCTACAGTTGGGTGCAGTGGTATGCTCCTGTAACCTCAGCTACTTCAGAGGCTGAGGCTGGAGGATCACTTCAGCTCAAGAGTTCAAGATAAGCCTGGGCAACACAATGAGACCCTGTCGTAAAACAAAACAAAACAAAACAAAGAACAAAAAAAGAAAGAAAGAAAAGAAAAAGAAAATTAATGCTGAAAATGGAGGAGGAAGGTACAGATAGTGGAGCCTCCCCACATATTTCCTCCACCACCCAGAACTCCAGGTCTCCTTTCTGTTTCAGTATTCCTTAAGAATCACCCACATGAAGCTTTTGGCAAATATTAAAGATTTGACAAACACACTAGCAACCAAAGATTGTTTACTTAAGAAATATTTGTTCCTTCTATAAAATCAAATACTTTTAGGGCTAATAATTATTCACAATGGAAAAATTTTACTATATCAATGCCACCTATAAAAAAAAAGAATTCATGGTAAAAAACAATCCCATTTACAATAGCTAAAAAAATGATAAAATACTTAAAAATAAATTTAACCAAGGAGGTGAAAGATCTGTGCACACTGAAAACTATATGTGGATGAAAGAAATTGAAGACGACAAATAAAAAGAAAGATATCCTGTGTTCATGGATTGGAAGAATTAATATTGTTAAAATGTCCATACCACCCAAAGCAATCTATAGATTCAAGACAATCCCTATCAAAATTCCATGTCATTTTTCATAGGTATAGAAAAAGCAATCATAAAATTCAAATGGAACCACAATAAACCCAGAATAGTCAAGGTAATCATGAGCAAAAAGAACAAAGCTGAAGGCATCACACTAACTTATTTCAAACAATACTACAAAGCTATAAAAATTAAAACAGCATGGTACTAGCAAAAAAATAGACATATCAACCAATGCAATAAAATAGAGAGCCCAGAAATTAATTCATGCTTGTATGATGGTCAACTGATTTTTGATAAAGGTGGCAAGAATATGAAGGGGAAAAGGATGGTCTTTTCAATAAACGGTGTTGGTAAAACTGGATATCCATATGCAGAAGAATGAAATTGGATCCTTATCTCACACCATATATCAAAATCAACTCAAAATGAATTAAAAACTTAAATGTAAGATGAGACATCCTAAGGCTATGAGAAGAAAACATAGGAGAAAACTACAGGACATTGGTCCGGGCCATGATTTTTTGGTTTTGACCCCAAAAGCACAGACAACAAAAGCAAAGATAAAGAAATAGGATTATATCAAACTAAAAAACTTCTTTACCGCAAAGGAAAACATTAATAGTATGCAGAGACAACCTAGGGATTGGTAGAAAATGTTTACAAGCTATACATCCATTAAGCGATTTAATAGTCAAACTATATAAAGTGCTCAATCAACTTACTAAAAAGAAAATAAAAAGCCCAATTAAAAAATAGATAAGAAAACTGAATAGATGTTTCTCAAAAGAAGACATGCAAATGGACAATAGATAGGTGAAGAAATGCTCAACATTGCTAATCATTACAGAAATGCAAATTACAACCACAATGAGTTATCATCTCACACTTGTCAGAATGGCTACTATCAAAAAGATAAAAGATAGCAAGTGTTTGCAAGAATATGGAGAAAAGAGAACCCTGGTACACTGTTGGCGGGAATGTAAATTAGTACAGCCATGATGGAAAATTGTATGGAGGTTTCACAAAGCTATAAATAGAATTACCATAAGAATTAGAATTACCATAAATAAAAATTACCAGCAATCTCACTTCTGGATATTTACCCAAAAGATTTGAAATCAGTTTGTTGAAGAGAGATCTGCACTCCCATGCTCCCTGCAGCACTATTCAGAGTAGCCAAGTTATGAAATCAACCTAAGTGTCCATCAACAAATGAAAAGGTAAAGAAAATGTGGTATAGGCACACAATAGAATACTATTCAGCTTTAAAAAAGAAGGAAATTCTGTCACTTACAACAACATGGATGTAACTGGAGAACATTATTCTAAGTGAAATGAGTAAGACTCAGAAAGACAAATACTGCAAGTTCTCACTCGTATCAGGAATCTAAAACAACTTGAACTCACAGAAACAGAGAGTAGAATAGTGGTTACAGAGGCTTGGGGGAAGAGTATAGTAATAGGGAGTTGGTGGTCAAGGGGTAGGAAATCTCAGTTAAAAGGAATGTATAATAGTTTTCATTTTTTTAGTTTTATTGCACAGCATGGTGAATGTAGTTAATAATAGAGTATTGCACATTTCAAAATTGTTAAAAGAGTAAATTGCAAATGTTCTCATCACAAAAAATGTTAAGTACTTGAGGTGATGGGTATGTTAACTAGCTTGATTTAATTATTCCACATTATATTCATAAGTCATAACCTCATTTTGTACCCCACAAATTTATACAATTATAATTGTCAATTTATAATAAAAAATACAAAACCATCAAAAACATGTGGGAAAAAATGCAATATACCTATACCTATATATACACCTATGCTATAAATTATATTTAAATTTATAATTCTGCTTGCTGCTGTCTTCAGTCATTAATATCATTAAGACACAACAGGTTAAATAAAATTTCAATACATTATCTTAGTGTAAAATCTCATATTTATATTTATAACATCACATATCCTATCTTTATACATCATTGAATGGATTATGTTGCCAAATTTTGTTTCTTTTTAACTTTGAGAAACAGAAGAACAATTATACTTAGGTGGGTCATCTAAAATGTCTTTCCAGCTTGTGGAATAGGTTATGTTTGTTTTTCAATGAACATCTGCTTGACAAATTGAAATGCTAATTATGATTTATCATTTCCATGACATCGAATATCCAGATAGTCATAAACATAGATGACTAACTGTATTTTTCAGTTTTACCCAGATGTTTGGCATCACAGAAGACACCACCTTAGTTTTACATAAAAATAAAATGTTTCTTGAGTCTGGCTCACCCTAAAGAAGAACAAACTAATATGAATGAAGTGGTAAGTGCTTCATTTTTTTCTCAAGATGTACGATTCTACTGATGAGGCTTTTTAAATATCATAATTAAATTTGCTCTTAAAAATAAATGTCTTTCAAAGTTTTACAAATACAACCAAAATCTAGAATCAAAACTTAATTTTGAATAAGTAGTTGACTATGAGAAATTGAAAATAATATATCTTTTACTGTAACATTTTTTTCAGAGTAAGTCTCTAAATTCAGAGTTTAGCCTTCAGATGTTATTTCCAGAATGTACCATTGTGATATATCCTTGAATATACAATATTTAGGATCTGACATGATAATTTAGAATAAGAATCCTGAGGGACATAAAACAGCGTACACTAATTTGTTTGCTTTTGTTTAATGTATACGAAACCTAGACAAGCCTGGTCAAGTTTTCCTTTATGCACCTAGAGCCCCTTCCCCTGACACTGTTTATTTAATAACATTTTCATTTTCTTAGGAATCAAATGGAATTAGCAAATTGTCCATCACTTATTGTAAAAATCACACTCAGGTCTAAGTGCGCATTTCCCAACAGATTATTTTCACATTCTGCAACAAAAAGAATACATAATGCTTTCAATGTTCTCCTGAGAAATCTCTCTGTCCAAAACTGTGTGTGTTTGCTCTTTGATTTTACTGGGTCTACCTCATCTCTCCGACCTCTAAAGGTTGACATCCCTCAGTGCTCAGTTCTAGGACTGTTTTTCTTTTTGTTCTTCACACACCTCTTTGGTGATCACATGCAGTCTCATGGTTTTAAATTCCCAAATTCATATCTTTGGCAGCATTTTTCATCTGAATTCCAGAATTCTGTACACTGTCTTTTTAACCTCACCACAATGTCTAAAAGACATTTCAAGATTAGCATATTCCCAACTGAACTCCTGTTCTTCCCTGTCAAAACCTGCTATATTCACATTCTTCCCCAACCATCTTCATGGCAACTCAATCCTTCCCATTGCTCAGGCCAAAACCTTTGACTCATCCTTTACTCATCTCACTCTCTCACACCTCGTGGAAAATTCATCAGCACATCCTCTTGGCAGAGGCAATTGGTCAGGAAATCCTATTGGCTCTACTCTGAAAATATATCTTCTATTCATCCATTTCTCACCACCTTCACTGCTGCTACTACACTCCAAGACACTATCATATGTCCCTTGAATTGCTGCCAAAGCCTCTTAACTGCTCTCCTGTGTCTGCCCTTCCCTCCTATGCCCTGACATAAACGCGGCACAGCTAGAGCAAGCAGAGTAGGGGGGAGCAGGATGAGAATGAGTCTTAATGTGTACAAGGTTTCTTTCTGAGGTGTTGAAAATGATCTAAAATTGGATTGTGGTAGTATTTGCACAACTCTGTGAATATACTAAGTACCACTGAATGGCACACTGTACATTAGTGAATTATGTGATGTGTAAAATATATCTTAATAAGGCTGTTTTAAAAAAAAGATTTGAAGGGTCTGGGATTTTATTCTATTTATGAGACAAGTCAGCCTGACACAGTTTCATGGCTGGTGGCAGAACATGTGAGACTCCTAAAACAGGGAAAAAGGACTTTCTTACTCACAGCCCAGGAAGCAGCCTGAGCATTAGCATATTTGGTGCCAGTTCCCTGTGTTCCACTTCCCACAGAGAGACAGAAAGCAGTTCAGGTGATGCCTGCACTCACAGTGGGTGGCATTACAGAAGAGGAACCTTGAGCTTAGGGAACTCAAATCTTTTCTTCTGGGTAGTGAGCATGTTTGACCCTGATCTGAAGGGAGATACCATCTCTCTCTCTTCCCAAGCTATAAGCAAACATGTGCTTTGCCTCACAGGGAGACACTATCTCTACCTTACAAGGCTATTCACTCTACAAACACCCTTGAGAAGATAGTCTGGAAAAAAGACAAGCTGTGCTCTTGGTTTTAAAATTTATAACTAATTTGCCCAAGGTTTCTATCTGAATTTAGGCATAAGCTTTTATATCTCAACTACTAACCAAGATATAGCTAGTCTTTAATGAAAAAACACCATATGAGGTAGATGGCTTTAGGTTGTAATAATTTTTAAAATAGGCATTTATAAGTTGATTTTTTAAAAACCACTTTATTGAGGTTGATTGACGTACAAAAAGCTATGTACAACCTGATGAGTTTGGAGATAAGTATACACCCGTGAAACTATCACCACAATCTATGCCATAAATATATATATAACCTTCAAAAGTTTCCTCCCACCCTCTTATTATTATTATTCTGTGATAAGAATACAACATAAGACCTACCTTGTTAGCAAATTTTTAAGTATACAATACATATTGTTAACTCTAGACACTATGCTATACAGTAGATCTCTAGGACTTAATCATCTTGTATAACTGAAACTTTGTACCCTTTGGCTAATACCCTCCTGCTTCCCTCCACCCCAGACCCTAGTACTGACCCTTCTACTCTCCCTATGAGTTTTGGCTTTTTTTAGGTTCCTGATATAAGTGGTATCATATAATATGTATCCTTTTGCGTCTGACTTACTTCACTTAATGTAATATCCTCCAGGTTGATCCACGTTGTTTCAAATGGCAGGATTTCCTTCTTTCTTAAAGGTCAAATAATATCTCATTGTATGTGTATACCACAATTTCCTTATTTATTCATCTGTCAGTGGACATTTAAGTTGCTTCTATGTCTTGGCTATCATGAATAATGCCAAAATGAACATGGGAATGCAGATATCTCTTTGAGATCCTGATTTTAATTGCTTTGAATGTACACCCAGAAACAGGATGGCTAGATCATATGGTAGGCTTATTTTTAATTTTTTGATGAATCTCCATACTCTTTTCCACAGTGGTTGCACCAGTTTATATTTTCTAGGTACTGATTTTATAATTTATCTTATTTAATGCTTAGTGTTAATAAGGTATTACTGTGTCCCTTGTTTTCGCAGATAAGGGAACAGGCTCAGAGTGGTTAAAGAACTTGCCCTAACAGCTAGGAGTGGCAGACCTGGGATTCAAGTCCAACAGTGCAGTGGAGCTACATGGGTGGGAAGGTGAAGGTGTGGTGCAATGTGGGGGAGCCAGAGCACACCGACATACAACGAGAATGAGAATGTGCTCAGTTAGGGATAACTGCTCTCTACCACCCCATGCAGCAAACCTGGAGATCGTTCAATACACACACACACACACACACACACACACGCATGCGCACGCTCGCGTGAAAAGTTACAAATGTTTGCGTAATGGCATTAGGGAAAGATCAGTGGTAAACTTCATATATAATTCCACTTCCTAGTGTTCTGTCTGGTGAGACAGGATCTCCCACAAATTTTCCAAAGCAAAGAATAGCATGAAGGCTCTCTGGGTCATAGTTGCTTTAATTTCATCTTGTATCACAAGTATTAGTAAGACTGTGTTTGTTAAAACAAGCATATTGCACACTGAAGCTCCCCAGAGAATAAGAGCAAAAAAGTCTATGCTGGTGCTATTCCACAAAGGAACATTTGGCATACAAGAAATAAATTCTGATATAAGATTTTTCCTTCACAATTCTATTAATAATTTATAAATTAACAGTTGATATGATGAAAGATTTACACCAAGTTAAGCCTAAAGTTTTCATAGAAGAATTAGCTACACACACAAGTAGAAATGAATCAGTTTAGGCAACTTGTAAGTTTTGTGTATAAGTTTTAAGGAAAGACTGAAACAACATATAGTGATTTTTCTACATAATTTTAAGAGTTAGCTGTAATTTTGCAATAGCCATCATAATAATTAGTAATAATCACAAATTTTATTTTGTCATGCTGGTTCGAGCAGTAAAGTAGTAACTAATATACCTTCCCTTTATCTCAACTGAAGTGATCACCTCAAGAAAGATTTGAGATTTTAGGCAACTTATAAATCTTTAATAGATTAATACCTCAGAAAATTGACTATAGTTAATATTAATTATAACTCCAAAATATATTGTTTATAGTTTGCCACTGCCTTATAATTTCTTTGAGCCACAGCCTTTTCCATGGTTTTTAGAGGCTACCAATACCATTAATCTTAAAACCTGCATATAATAGTATTAGAAGATCTAACATTTACTAACACAATGATTTTATTTTTCTAAAGCATACCCTTTCCAGATTTGAGGTTATTTGTTAGCACCTCCTTCCAGAACATCCTGCTTTACTCAAGGTGTCACAAGGCTCTGTCAGTTCTAATGTGTAAAATTCAGGGAAATCTTTGAAATAGCTAACACACCATTGAAAACACATAAAAGATACCACTAGATAAACTAGAATAGAAAGCTGTTAACCCATGGGAATGATTCATGATAAATTAAAATATTCAAATTAAATAAAAATGCAATGGTAAACAACAGCATTAAGAAGGTTTGTAATAAAAATCGAAAGTGTATTTGCAGAAGACTGTGAGGTCCTCAAAAAATTTTTTAAAAAATATTTTTCTTATTAAATTTCTAAATCTCCCAATTTAGAAAGCCTAGTAGACAAACATCCCCAAACGGGACAACCACAGTGATGAGGGTGATTCATTTGTTTTTATAAGTACTCTGTAAATAATTATTTCTGAAAATACATCCCAAGCCCACCATCAGTGAGGAACAATGGGGAAGGGGGTCTTTGTCTTGCTCTCAGCAGGGGCCTTTAAACTAATATGTATTCCTACCCACTATTGCCATACCACATGGTTCTGTGCAATTTAGCTTCACATATTGTTAATCATTTCAGCATTCAAAAAGTCTCCTTGAAAAGTCCAGCTGAAGGGGCATACTGATTCATGTGGCTTAAAAATATCCTTGCAATTCACAAGCTATTTTTCATTAAAAGCAATAAAGAAGTAGCATGAGAAGACATTTGGATTCTTCTACCGTGCTCACATCTATGTTTCCTGTGTTTTTTTGCCTTTGTTCTAAGTCAGAGCAAAGACAATAGCAAAAGACTGTATAGACTCGAAGATACTAATTTCCTTGAAGATTTCTCCACCCAATGTGAAGAGACATGATGAAAGTCATAGAAAGATCACTTAATAGCACATAAATAAGCCTTTAAACAAAATAGCACTGGAGATAAAAAGTCATTGGCAGAGAAAGAAAGGTCTGACTTTTAAGATCATATAAATCATACCTACAGATTAGATGTTTTATGGTCTACTAATCATTTTCTTTTAAATATTGTAAAACTATTTACCTTTTCTTTTTTATTTTTATTTTTAAATTTCAGAGTATTATGTGGGTACAAACTTTATTTTTGAATCTGAAATCCCAAAACATTCTTATTTACAAAATAATTACACATTTTTACTCAGTCTAGTCCTCATAAAATCCTGTAGGTTCAAATATTAATTAGCCTCCAACTATGTCAATTTTTATGAGTGACAATGTCTCATGGAACAAAGCTTTTTTGTTTTATTTCATTTGATTTTCACTTTATTTTTTAATGATAAACTTTAAAAATTTCACAAATGGTTACATTATGGATTTTCAATAATTGTTATCAGAAATTCCAAAATATGTAAAATTCTATTTTCAATTTATAATATGTTGATGATTCTCACTTATAGTGAATGGCATTTTAGATAGTTAAATCATTTTTTTACTTTTGTGAATGCACTAAAATATATATTTGAGAGACTCAGGCTGGAAGATCTTGAAATCTGCTCTGACAACTTTAAAAATGTTTTCAACATACTTGTTTCTATTGTGGACCTAACAATTTTTGGTTACATAAATAGAACTTCTCTTTCTGACATTAGTATACAGGTACTAAAAATTGTATTTTAAATTTTATTAAATTGGTCATATCCCACTAAAGTCCACATAAGTGATAGATAATTTTCTAGTAATTAAAACAATGAAAACTTCTATATTACCTAGACATATTTATTTATTGGTTATTCACTAAATTCTGTGTCAGTGCATAGAAATAAAATGTGTATACATATTTTGACCTACAATTTCCCCTACCAGATCTATTTACAGAAATATTCATTTAGGAGCATAAATATGTTTGTACAAGATGACCATTAAAGCATTGCTAATCACCATGAAAAGTTAGAAATAACCTGAAGGACCATTAGTGGAGATATGATAAATAAGTTGTAGGATACCTACATATCAATGGAGTACTATATTAAAACAAAAACAAAATAATTCTGATATTAAAATCGAAAAAATGTACATCACAAGTAAAAATGAAAATCATAAACATCATGTAGATGATAATTCCATTTGTGTAAAAACAAGGTATACATAATACACTTTTACAAATGTGTGTTCATATATGCATAGAAACTGAAATCTAGATGGGTATATACCAAACTGCTAATCATTGTTAGTAGTGGAAACAATGTGAGGGAAAGAGAGGACTCTTCTTTATCTTGTTCTACTGATCGATCGCACATAATTGCTTTATATGATTTTGTAGTATTTATATTTTAGCTGGCATTTTTTAAATATTAAAGCAAAACTTTAAGTAGCTTTGCCACTTTTTGTCCCCTTAATGTATTTTCAACCTGGGTCCCTCACTCTTACATATCACCCATCAGACCAGCAGCCCATCAACACCACTGCTGTCCCAGCTTCACTTCCTCCATCCTTTAGGGAAAGAGTTAAAAACAATAACAAAGTTCACAGCTTTCAGAGGTTTCTCATCGGCCCTTGAATCTTAGAGAGATTCTGACTCTATATGCTCTTAGTATATATTCCAGTCCGTTAAAGTTTCCTTAAAGGCAGGATCAGACTAGTTATGAACAGGCCTGTAACAGGTGAAATTCCAACTTAAAAGCCTTGAAATGTGCCCGCAGATAACACACTTGTCTTTTTAACTAGATTAATAATAACATGGTAGAGGTTTTACAATCATCAGATGCATGTCTTTCATCTATGTCCAGTATGTTTGAATACTGCATATGTTCAGATTCCTTTAAAATCTCCAAGGATATGTACATACAATGTCTTATTTGGTATCATAACGAAGCTAGAGGGTACAGGGAAAAGGAATCTTAAACCAATTTACATATAAGAAAACTTAGCTTCTAAGAAGATACATCAAAGATCCTAGAGAAAGTGGAGTCTAGTAAGTTACAGAGACAATGAGTGGTAGAATTGGAAATTAAATCCTGTTTTTATTTTATGTTTTTTACTTTAAATCCAATGAACTTTCCATTAGACCACAACCACCCACATAAAACAAACATTCTTTACCAACCTGATGCTATGAAATAGGTTAATCATTCATTCAGCTACTTCAGGGTACATTTTTTACTTTCTTCATCTTAGCCAGCTGAAGACAACACAATTCTTTTCATTATGAGATATTTGGCAGGGAGTCTCATCGATGTTCTTTCATGAGTAAGGCAAGCAAACTTTAGTTACTACTCCCCTGTGGGTATTCAAGTCACTACTCTTTCTATATTATACGAAAGAGGCTAAAGTCTCCATCTTGGAGTATCCACATGCTTATGTGAATTCATAGACAGTTTTAAGAGTCAGTTCATGATTGTGGCTAAGCACGGGCTATAGCATCAGCCTGGGTTCACATTGTGGCTATGCCACGTAAGTAGCTGTATGACCTTGGGCAAGGTAATACTGCTTATCAGATTTTTTATGCATAAAATGGGAACAATAATAGTGTCCATGATATGGGGTTATTGCGAAGGTTTGATGAGTTAAGAAGTACAAAGCCCTTAGAATGGTACCTAGCACATGGGAAGTGATCAATAAATGTTAGCTATTATCACTTAAAGAGTGCATTGGGAAAATATATTGGTCATCACCACATGTCATTCAAAAAAAGCAAGTCTGTGTGGCAGTGGGCTGGCTCTCCATTTGAGTAAGAGTCCATTATGTATGTTAATCACACAGACAACTACCGAGAGATGAATACTGATACTTAAGTTCCTGTCAAGTAATTCAACCCTGAGAATTTCCCTGAGCATTTGACATTTGAGAGGAACAACACAACTGACCCACTAACCATCCAGCCCCAGGGCTCCTCCGTGGATTAAGTTAGATTTTCAGAAAATATGGGATTGAATATTATTTTAGCTCCTCGGAGACACATGTATCATTACTAAATGAAAAATTTAAGTTTATATCATTAGCTTTCTTCTGTGATAGTAAATAAACAAGTAATATTGTTCTCTGTACTAGTTATGCTTGAAAACCTGGTACATTTTGCTATCTGAAGTCATTATGTAAGGACTCCATTAAAGTTAGCTCTGAGAATTTGTTGCCAAGAAAATGTTTGTCTTGAAAATTTGAAAGTGCTCTTTTTTGTTAGAGACTATATAATTTAACACTTTCCTTTTTTGGCCCTAATTGTCCAAAAATTCTGCATTAAATTAAGAGTTTCACTGCACTAACATCCCAGATAAGCAATCAATGTGCATTTTTCTACAATTTTTTTTTAGTTAAATTTTCATTTTTGTTATCAGTTTAAAGTTGTGTTTTGTTATATACACCACCCTGACACTTTTCTTAAAAATAACTCAATAATTAAAAAAGGAACACATCTTTAACATACAATGTTAATAAATTCATTTATTTTTGTAATTTCTTCATTAATTTGCTCATCTAGCATTATTGAGCACCAACTCTGTTACATATTAGAAAAAGAATGAAAATCTAGACAATCTGTAAACCTTCAATTTCATTAAGATAGTATAAGAGCACAGGAAAGAATACATTTAAGAAAATCATTGAGCTTTCATAATAAATGTATGAAATACATATTATTAAAATCATTTCTCTGTAACTCTAATTTATGGTCCTCTGAAAAGTGCCTTTTAATCTGTGAATATAAAATGAATCTGCTAATTTTTTAACAAATATATCAAAAATCATAAAACTATATAAATGAAAAAGCTTTTACACAAATCATCTCGGTTCTATACATATCCCAACACCACTCAGGAGATTTTGGAACTATTCAAAGCTGTGATCAGAACTTCAGGACATTCCTTTGACTATCTGAATATTACACATTTTTATCTTTGAAGGTGAATAATTTTGGAGGGGAAATGAACAAAAGTAATTTAGAATCAAGACTGGCGAATAAGTCATCATTATAAAAACAATCAACTCCGAGAAGAGTTCCAAAAACATTTTGAACAACATTGAATTTATTATAATGACTGTAGAGCTCTCTTATCACTCTATGACAATAGCTTGGGCTTATAGACTATATTATTGTGAATTCTGAAGTTTGCTTAAATATCAAATTTACTTTGCTAGCACACTTCATGGCCTGTGCTACTAAAGCTCAGGAAGGAGGCATTCATTCTCTGGCTTCCTTTATAATGTTATTAACCAGCTTCATTCCTTCCTAAAGATAATAATAAAAACTCAAAGAATGTGTTTTTAAAGGACAGGATTCATTTGCAGCTCTCAAAAATCTTGTACTCCGGAAAAACCTTGTATAAATCCCAAACTGCTAATTGCATGCATAAAAAACCTAGGAGGTCAGAAAAGGAAGAAATATTAAATTGCATTCTGTGCTGAAATGAATGATAATAACAGCTGCCATTTATTGAGTCTTCACCTTGAGCTGGATATTTCATTTAAATCATCTCATTTAATATAACCAATGTGGGCATATATGTATTTATACTTCCCCATTTTGAGATAAGGAAACTAAACTTCAAAGAGTTGCCCAAGGTTACAGAGCTATGACTGCCAGACCAAACCAGGCCTGATTTCAAAGGCTCTTGCACTCCACAACACCACCTGTTACCATTCTAAAGTCTTTTCTTCTGTACAGGTCTCAACCACTTCTGCCATGGGAAAAGCTGATAGGAGAGAAAATAGACTGGCAGGACTTTAGATTAAACATGGTTTGTGTTTCCTAAGGAATTTTAGAAGCTGTTACATTCATTTAACCATGTCTCTTCAAAATGAATAAACAGAAGCTGGGAAAATACATTTCTTATAGAAGTATTCTATATGCATCAGACAAATAAAAAACTCAACTCCAGATGTTAATGTAAAATTATCCAGATGCTATAAAATGCTTATCCAGAATACCAGAGGCAAAAGAACACCAAACTGAAAATTGATTTCAAAAGAGAAATCAAAGTAGAGACACCAATTTGTTTTTTTACTAAGTTACAGAAGACTGGTTATTTCTTTGCTTTTTTTAGTACACACATGTGGGAAGATCTCTCTTAAATCATGGAATCAAGTGCAAAATTAAGTGTTTCCTGGCTTGATTAATTAATGCACAGTTTTCAGAGCAACATTCTAGGGCCCATGTAACATTTTGCTTATGTGCTGCTTTTGGATTGAAAAAGTATAGATTTCTTAGGCACTCCAGAGATAAAATACAAAAAATAAAAGTTATTGTCATACAAATAATTTGTGTTTATTAATATTCCTGTGTGGCTGTTTAAATTTGAATACAGAATAATAGGTTATCATTGTATTATAGATTTTCCTGGGATTTTGGTGTAGCTCTAGTCCATAAATAACTGACAAATGCAAATACTACCAAATTTTAAGGTGTTACCTTCTTGTCACAAATTTAAAAGATATTGGAAAGCTAGCTGGTTCATTGACCAAGATAGTCAAACTACATAAGTCAATACCCACTTTCTACTCCCAGGCTTTATTTAAATCTATTTGGCTGACTATGTGGAAGACCTTACACATATGTTTATGTTCTATAAACTGAGGAATGGGAAAATACCAAAAAGAGAAAGTCGTCATCCCCTTCCTCATAGAACTCAATAGCCTGGAACATATTAGCAACACCTAGTAAATAGTAGCATCTTTCGACTACCTAAGCATCTATGAAAAGATATTACAAAGAGATTTTATGTTAAATATCTGGATATAAAATATAGACATACTTTTTAAAGTAAAAATGCAGAAAACATTTATTCTTGTTATCAGATTCAAAACAAAACAAACAAGCAAAACCTATTTGTATTCTTATCTCAAGAAACATCCTTTTGTAGTTCTCCTTTAGGGAATTGTATGAGTTATAATCATATCAATGGGAACTAACAAGAATTTCATTTAGTTTGGGTCTTTCGCTGTTTTTTAACCTTGCAATCTTCTAATAGGATAGCTTGTTTACTTCTGTTTCTGCAGCTGTGAGTTCTGGACAGAGCTGTAGTGACGTTATTTTTCAAAACAACCCCAAATCCTCTTTCCAGATCAGAATATCAAAGTATTGTTTGGTTAGGCATATATTCTACTGATTACTCTTGACCTAATTACTTTATATCTTCACCACCTTGATTTGCATTTACCTTATGCTATCCAAGTCCTTTCATTTTTCTTAATATATGAATATCGTATTTGTCATTATTTGATCTACTTCCAATTTTGGAGTTTAAAGGACCTGGATATACTGTCTCTTTTATTATTTTAAAAGAAATTTGAGTATCAGTGGAAACACTGACATCAGCTCCTTTTCACATTCTGCCTGTGTTTCTTCTTTGGATAAAAAGCCCATTTGGCTGAAAAATTACCTGTGCTATTTTCAAAAAAGAAAGTTAGGCACCAACTGTGCTGTTTTTCTGGCGATAGAGATAAAATGTTCTGAACTCTCTCTCCTCTCAGTCCCAATGCAAGGCCTTGACCAGGGCAGGGCTGAGGGTGACTGATGTTCCCGGGCTCCCCTCTCTGGGGGGTCTCAAAGACACCTGTGAACCTTGGCAAGTTTTAGCGGATTGGCTCTGTGGATCAGAAAGGTATAAACACTTTCAGTTGCCCAGGACAACATTTCCCCTCATTTTGCTACTGTCTTAATGATTTATCTTCCTGAGAACACTATTTGCAGTCCTCTATCCATGTTTAAATGTTCCTTCTGTGCTTTTGTTGTTTGTTTAGTTGTTGTTTTGTCTATATTTAAATGGCCCATGTAAGTAGCTCGCCCTTGTTAGTATCTTATGCTTAATGGAATGAACAAGTAAAGACTATGTCATAACATCCACAAAGCACCATATAAGTGCTGAAGACAAAACCAGTTGCTTTGTTTGAGTTTTCTCTCTACCTTTGGGTTCCATTAGTTCTCTGATGCTTTCAGCTAGCCACTGTCTCAAGAAAAATGTATATGCTTTTCTTAACACGGAACCCCAGCAAAAAGAGTATGCTCATCTTCTGTCAATGGGACTGATTTATCTGTGACAATAACTTAGAATTCAAACATTACCCTATGAGTGGAGAATTATTAAAATATTATCTCTCAATGGAAAGACTGACCAAAACACTGGGTGAAAAGGAGTGGATAAAACATTGCAACTTAAGTGACAGAGTCTCTCATGCTAAAGAGTGAACCCCACATTATGTAAGCAGTGTTGGAAAAGAATTCTAAAGCAACTCACATTTTATAAACTAAAGCAAAAACCTCAAATATTTTCATTCCTTATGCCGAAAAAAATACTTATTTTTATTTTTTTTAATTTATCTTCAATTTTTTTAAGGGGCTAAGACTTGGGAACCTTCTTTTTATTTTAACAAGCACTTAACCAAAATTATTGTACAGGGAAATAATTCTGTTCCCCTAAAATCTGTTTCTGTTACATGTTTCTGCAAGGCAGGTATTTTGGTTGTTTTTGTTTTTTTCTAAGTGTAAGTTTAAGACAGAAATTTCTCATTCTGAAACTGTTTTACAGCTCAGTACAGGCAGCCCCTCTACTCAGTTTATTCAATTAGTCAGTGGCTGAAATAATCATGGTAAGTCAAAGTAATTGCTAGGATCACAGCCTGTCTCCCATCACTCTCTCCCACATTTTCTAGGTGGCAACCATGCAGTTCCCCAGAGAGATCACTGCCACTTCCTCTCTTTCTCTGTAACCCTGGAACCAAGCCTTTCTGTGCTAGGAACACCTTTACCTCTTTCTCCCAGACTCTGACATGTTTTCTCTGATTTATTTCATCTCTTATCTAATCACCCCAAAATATAATGCCCTTTATCCTCTGCACCTAAGACATTGTTTGCCACATAGGCAGTGCTCAGTATTTGTTAATTGAATAAAATAGCTAAATGTTGAGGACTACTCATTGGTTACGTAAACCCATGAAATTTATTCATAATACCAAATAATTTAGTGGTTCCACTTAATCTGCATCTCAGCCATATTTTTGGTATCCTATCTTTTTGGAAGTGTATTTGCTTAGTAGTGATTAATATGTGAGCTGCTCCACTGCAGCTAACTCAACACAAAAGTTTATCTTGTTATAAAAGAAATGGATGCAACATAACACATTGTAAGAAGGAAGAGCAAAATGTTTTTTATCCACTGAAACAGCAAACTAATGTGGAGATGAGGAAAAAGGCAAAATTAAATCACTACTATGTTTTTTTCTTTTAAAAGCAATACATGCTTTTTTCCTCCCTTGATATAATCCTTAAGAATTTTTATCAAGTCTTGCAATAAGGTAGTTCATACTGAAGAGAATAGTAGGTAACTGCTATAATTGGATGTCAGGTTTAAAAATATGTGAAATGCCTCTAAAAAGGTGGCAGCTGTCACTCCTGATACAACTAACATCTACGCATGTGGTTATGCTGCAGATATTAGGCTCGTGGAATATGTCTGTATGGAAACACAGATACATACATACTTGCTTTATATTTTATGAGCCAAAACAACACAGTTCCCAAACTTATGACTAGTAGCCAATATACCAACAACTTCCATGCAGTTCCCCATGGCTACCTGAGGTAGCGCCTGATTATTCATATGAAAAATGCTATTTGCTACTCTCCCCTCCCCCACAAAATTAAAAAAATGAGTGCAGTATGACTCATTTTTAGCTTAATATTTGTCATATTACTAATCCAGCAAGGAAAAGTCCTTTGCAAAATAACTAGTGGAAATTATTACACTTATAAATTATTGTTTCATTGAAAGGATTTGATTTCTCTTTGGTGCGTTCACTAAAATATTACATACAACCAAGGTTATATTTAGGACAGTTTAAATTTCTGCAAATATTTCTATTCATGTTTTGGCATATATTAGTTTAAATCAGTTTATATTAGTTTGGCATTTATTAGTTTAAATCAGATGCAACTGCATTTTTATTGACTAAAAATAGTCAAATATTGGCAATTTCATATGGCTTAACCTAATAATAGGTTTGGTTTTAGGAGGCACTTACATTTGAATAAGAATATAAATAATTCTTATTACTGAATGAAGCAAAAGAACAAATTTACACAAAGGAAATATAATGTTCAAACTTGTAATCTTGCCAGGATTGCCATTCTTCCTTGCAAAAGGAGTATCATAGGATTTTTGCTACCCATGATTAGAATTTGATTTCTAATATCTTATGTACTCCCCAGGTAGCAGAATTCAGTAGTTATTCACTTATATTTTTTCCAATGAGAATATTTTGCTGAAGTTGGTCTGCTCTGGTGCAAAATAGTACATGTCCTCATGCTAGAATTCTTTGCTGTAGATTTTTCTCCAGTTTTCATTTCATAGCAGGGGACCTGGTAAAGCAGCTCCTGGTATCTTTTTAAGTTTGCTTATAAAGTGTAATGATAACCATTCCACTCCTGGGTTACTTGTCTCAAGGACTTTTGATGATAGCTCTAGTGCTGAAATAGTTTCCCTAAGGATCAGAAGTGTATTTTAATAGCTTCAAGATCCTTTGTTATGTTTTCAAGTATACTTTTGCAATAAGGGTAATAGTACATTATCTTTCCTGTGTGAGACTGATTAACTGATACCACCTCAGGTTTTTCCCAGTAGAGACGGTAGATGGCACTTAATTATCCACATGGTGTCATACAAGCCCCTGTGACCAATGGTTAATACACATTTAGAAATGGCTGATTGGACCTAAGGGTTCAGTTTATGAAGTGGAATGATTATGAGATTTGCCATCAGGAGATCTGGACTGGATCTGGACCAGAGATTAATGTTGAACATTTACCATTACATGACCTCAAACAAGTTACTCCATCTGTAAAAAGAGAATAATAAAAATTTTGGCTTCAAGTGTCTCCAAGGCTTTGGTGAGTATCAGAGGGAAGAGTGCATGGCAAAGTGCTTTGTAACTGATGCAGCACCATGGACAAAGCGGTTATTGCCAATGTTGTTGACAACAAAAACAACGTTAATCCACTATTTTTTTTCCTTTGCTTGGGATTCACATTTTTACAAAAAAGTTTAGACTCTACTTAATAATGTAAAATAAAACTGATAAGATCCATCAGATCTGGCACGACCTACCATTTCCTCCTGACAGGTTTGCTCAGGACTTTATATTTGATTATAAATGCCACAAAGTGAGTTTTGACAGTCTTAAATGCTTCTTATAATATTTAGTTCATTTAATAGTTATTTTCTATCTCTCTCCATAGACAACAAATATTGTTATTGCTTCATAGTTTTGTAATCTCAATACACTTTAGAGCTGGGATGTGAATTATTGACAATAGTTTATAATTTTCAGTTCAGAGAACTTTAATATAGGCTTTTCTATGATAGATTGCAATGAGTGTAACAAGGAGAACTTTTTTTACCCAGTTTTTTTGCAATAAGGTGCTAGTATATTTAAATGCTTGTGTGTCTCTCTCTGTAACATTTATGTGGAAAAGAAGTGATATTGGATGCATATGCTAGAGTGAATAGTCTATATAATATTAAGTCTTACTTGGTCCTTTGAAAATTTCCTTACAAGATGATTTTACCAATGACCAAGAGTGGAGTGTATGAAACATAAGTGTCCTTCATACACAAATAACCAGTGTAAAAAAATGAAATCTGAAGTTTATTTAGATCAAAACTGACAGTTTTGAAGAAAAGTCCAAAAGACTAACAAATTGGTAAATTAGAGTATAGAGTGTTGTCTTTTCTGACAGTAGGGTAAATGATGTCAATTCAGTCCAGACAGAATTTTACCCAAGGAATTAATTAATAATAACAACAACAGAAGGAATTAGTTTGAGCCAAAATAAAAGAATAACATAAATTTTTAGTTTTGCTGAAGCAAAATCTATTTACCTGTTGGTTTACTCAATATTTTTAATAAAATTAACTATAAGATGGAGAATTACTATATCTCAGTCAAATACAATATTGATACAATTACCTATAATTTGGAGAAATAAATCTCTTTTAGTCATTTAAAACCCTAGTTTCCTAGCTACTCAAGAGGTTGAGGCAGGAGAATCAATTACTTGAGCCCAGGAGTTTGAGGTCGCAGTGAGCTACAATGATTACACTGCACTCTAACCCAGGTAAAAACAAACAAAAACCCTAATTTCTACAGCCCCACTTATTATGTGTATAAAATGGTTATCTGTGTTATAATTTATAATTGATATTGGCAGCCAATTTTAAAGACTTCAGAAAAAGATTTATATATTAGAGCATTTGAGAATTCTATTTTAAAAGTAATGATGTCATTTTAATGGTGCTTTACTATGTCTAACACAGCATCGTGTTCTTTCTTATGGAAATGGACAAGAAAAGATTCTTACACACAGAGAGCTAGAGAGCTTCTTGGTGGGGCATTAAAACTTGTGGTCAAAACTGAAACCTGTATATAATGCTTGAGATGTTCTAGAGTTCTAAGTACAATTTGGCCACACAACACAGGTTCTGTTGTTCACTTATGAGAGTAACACATTGTCCAACATCTTCTCATTTCTCTAATTCCCAACACTCACAGAGAATCAACGTATTCTGTCCTTAAAACGCTCCTGATGAGAAACCTTGTACTACCTAATTTATCATTCACCTATTTAATATGGGGTGGCCCCTGGGACACTCACATACTAGCAGACTCATTCCATAACCATGCCTGGAAAGCAGTGAAAATCAATAGCTCATTCCATAAGCATACCTGGAAAGAAGTTAAATTTGGAAGGTAGCTATGTTCACCACTATACCACCAATACGCTTAAGAAGTTAAATTCGAATAGTAATGCCTAATGCCTTTTTTTTTTTTTTTTGAGACAGGGTCTTGTTCTGTTGCTCTGGCTGGAGTGCAATGGCAAGATCATAGTTCGCTGCAACTTTGAACTCTTGAGTTCAAGTGATCCTGAAGCATGTGCCACCATACTCCTGGCTAAACTTTTCTTACTTTCTTTCTCTCTTTCCTTCTTTCTGTCTTTCCTCTCTCTCTCGCGCGCGCTCTCTCTCTCTCTCTCCCCCCCTCCCTCTCCCTCTCCCTCTCCCCTCCCTCTCTGTCTCTCTCTTTTTTTCTTTTCTTTCCAGATAGCATCTCACTATCTTGCCTGCCAAGGCTGGTCCCCAACTCCTGGCCTCAAGCAATTCTCCTGCTTTAGCCTCCTAAAGTGCTGGGATTATAGGCATAAGCCACCATGCCTGACCTCTCAAACCCTTTTTATAAAGCTTCCACTGATCTCCTCTAATATGATTCCCATCAAAATCAAATCAGGCTAGGCTCTTTTTTTTTTTTTTTTTTGCGACAGAGTCTCACTTGGTTGCCCGGGCTAGAGTGCCGTGGCATCAGCCTAGCTCACAGCAACCTCAAACTCCTGGGCTCAAGCAATCCTACTGCCTCAGCCTCCCGTGTAGCTGGGACTACAGACATGCGCCACCATGCCCAGCTAGTTTTTTCTCTATATATTTTTTAGTTGGCCAATTAATTTCTTTCTATTTATAGTAGAGACCGGGTCTCACTCTTGCTCAGGCTGGTTTCGAACTCCTGATCTTGAGCGATTCTCCAGCCTCGGCCTCCCAGAGTGCTAGGATTATAGGCATGAGCCACCGCACCCAGCCAAGGCTAGGCTCTTATATGTATGTATATATACACCATGGAATACTAAGGATTATATTTAAATATCAAAAGTACAAAATAAGCTAAAAGTAAAATGATAAAACATGCAAAATACCTTAAAATTTAAGCTATAACACAATTGGTGAAATTAAGAGAAAAAGTTGTTTGAGAAAAAAGCCAGATTAAAAATAATTTTAAGGAAAAAAATTCTGAGAAGTAAATAATACAATTAGAACACATAACATTCCAAAAACAAAAATAAAATAAACATTATAAAAACAACATGAAAGAAATATAAATAATTTACCAGAATAAAAATTGAGAAGAAAAACAATATGATAAATGTAAATATATCAAGATAAAACTCTTAAAATCAGAAATGTAAAATCATTAAAGAGATGAAAACTAAGCTAGAAAAAAAGGTTAAGAAAATAAGAGTTAAAGTGAAGTTTAAAAAAATTAGATACAAAAAAGAAGTAATTTATCCATCAGAAAGAAAAAAAAAATAACATAAAGAATTTTTTTTTAAACATAAAACATGAAAAGACTAAAACCCAGAAACGAAAAAACAGACAGCAGGCCAAACCCAGGCCTGTGCAACCTCACACAGACAGAAATCAGAAACTGCTAGCAAGTGGCATTCCTTGGCTTGCCGTGCCCAGCGTATTTTCCAGAAAACCCCAGAAATAGAAGAAAACTTGAGGTCTTGTACCTTTCTGGTGCTCTGAAGAGACACTAGGACATAGCTAGAAAATTACTAGCTATGGAACCCTGGAAGGTTACTTGACCACTCTATACCACTTTTTCCTCGGCTGTAAAATGGGACAAGTATTAGTGCATATGAGTTCATGCTTGTAAAACTTTTAGAATAACATTGCCATAAAATAAATGTGTAATAAATGTTAGCCATTATAATTATTATTGTTATTTTCTCCCTGGTCCTGGATTAACCCCATATCAGCACTGAGACCCTCACCAATTCCTTCCAGTCCTTTAAACTTCAGCAAGCTCATGGTCTTTTGCTTCATTTATTCCTTCAGTCTTGTTTACTAGCCTATTCCCCTAGTGATGACCCCCACACTGCAGGGTCTGCACCTTCCACGCTCCCTACTCCCATTCCAGGCTGAGCCAGCTCAATCATTCCACAATTAGGGGTGGGCTTAAGCCAATATTAATTATTGAACCTAGAGAATTTGCTATCATATTATAGAGGTTACAAGGAGACATTGCCATGAATAATTTAATTTGATCTTCATTATAGCCAAGTGAACTGGTAGTAGGGGCATATATTATTAATAGATAGTTTTCTTGTCTGTCCAAGCCCCATTGCTAATCATTGGCAGAGCTCTCTGAAAGCCAAATCTAGTGGACACCCCAAAAGAGTGCTTTTGTGTCTTCCACCACAACCCTGGACTTCCTTACTTAGCTTCGCAAAAGCTTATTACCCTCTATTCCATTTGAATGGATCCTATTCCACAATACTGAGATAACCAGGTCTCTTAAAAATTAGTGTTATCTTCTCAGGATTCCATTTTTATTTAGTTTCTTCGACCATCTTTGTTTTTCAACAATACTGTACTAATTTAATAAGGATTTGCTGATACATTCTAGGTACAATATTTTTTGGAGGGGGAGAGGAGTCTCAAACTGATCAACAGAGAAAAAGGAGGAATACAATCTTCTTAATTTTACCTTTATTTTATTACAAAGATGTACTTTTTAAATATAATAAATTGCCTTAAATAAATTATATATTTTGTATGTGTATGATTCCAGAATATTTCAAGTGCTCTGTGTAGTCCAGCTGGAGTCAAAACATTTCATTTCCTGGTGGACTCCATATGAAACCTCACTGAAGGAGACACTTTCATGTTGTTGCTCCAGGTACTAACTGCCCTCAAGTTGGACAATGCCAGAATGATTTTTAGAGAAAGGAAGTCTGAAACCCCAAATAATTATTAATCTAAATTTCTATTCATAACTGACATAAATTAATAATACCCTGCTGCTTCTCTCTTAAGGAGAAATTCCAAGAGTAATTGAGAAAGGCTAGTTCCTCATTTCCATTTTCCCATGTCCACACAAACTCACACATGAAATCATGCTATGGCCTTAACAATGTTATATCAAAAGGGAATCTCTGAAACATTTTTAAATATGTTGTTGGGTTTGTGTCTTCCTTCTCCAGTATTTGCAATTCTAAGGATCACCGCAATGTCAGGTGATGAAAAGAAGAAGAAGAATATTCTGTCTGTATATATAAAATTCTGTCACATAGGAAATCAAAATAATATCAAAGCTCCACATACAGTTTACCAAAAAAAAAAAAAAAAAGTATCTTCAAGATTTAATGATGGTTTCTCCAGGGATTTTTATACAAGCCTGCCATGTTTCAAAAGCAAAATCAAAGTGAATCTAAATTCCATTGAGTTGCAGTCCAGAAGAGTGGGAAGGTTGTGGTAACAAGAAAAGGAAATCATATGTAAATAACTTAAAGGTCTCTGTATGAGGAAATTGAAGCAAATCACTATGGTAACCATGAATATTTAGTTAGCAATCTAGTAACAATATGAAGAAATTAAAAGTAATAATTCTAGTTATAGAAAAGGGATATTCTCATGTAACAGAAAAACATTTATAATTACATAATTATAATTTTAATTCTAGCATCCCTACAGCAGTGCCATCTAGATAGCCCGTCCTTAGTATTATGACTGTCATTCTTCTCTCAGCCACCTCTTCAACCATCGATAACATAGCTATAGCTCAAAGTTTATTTACTCAACTCAAACCCACCCAGATCCACCAAAAGTCTATCAAGTTTCCTGACAGAAAAATTAATCTCTTTTTTCAGGTGAAAGTAATTAGAAGGATTAACACTCTTTCCCTAAATAACTGCTGCCCTGTTCTTCTCCTATAAGATTTAAGAAGGCTGGAAATATCTGAAGAATAAGCCAAGAGGAGAGACATAAGAAACATCAGAAATACTAGTTTAAAACATACACAGGGCTTCTTAAGCTCCTCCCCAATATACTGAATTAAAAGCTCTTGTCTGGGAATAGCTATCTTATAAATATTCCTAGGTGATTTCTAAAAGTCAAGTGCTCAGTGGTGCCTCCAAGTGGCAGTTCTTGCTAGCAGTTCTTAGTAGCATCTGGGGCAACTGCTACCCACAGAGGTAACACGTGGGCTCTGAGAGTAGTAGATCTTGATGAGTTGGCTCCCTGCAGCTCTGCTGGAGAGGCATGTCTGTGTGGCTGTTCCCACCAGAGCTTTTCCTGTGGTTGCCCTCAAAGTAATGGAGGCCCCCGCCATCTGCTGCTTCACAGCCTGCAACTCCTACTAGGGAGCTCAGTATCATTCTTTCAAAGCAAGGCAAAGCAGGGTTCCTGCTGAGTCCTCTCTTGCCATTGATGATACAGAATTGCTCTTCTAAAATGAAACCCTTTTAAGGTTTTTACTCAAAGCCTCCTTCTGCTTGCTGCCTGGATAACAACATACAGGGCAATATTGTTATCTCTCCTTTGTCCTTCATTATCCCTCCTTTGGCAGGCCTTGAGACTTGATACTTTATGATTATCTCATAGCTCGGAAGGAGCCTCTCTTCCTCCTTTGGGTACAGGGCCAAGATGCTAGACTGCAGAGTTAATCTCTTGGTGGTAGTTCAACCTTGCATTATCTAGGAGACTGGGTGTATGACCTAAAGTACTCTTTTGGTAAATACACATGATTAACTTTTGTGGATCACTTGAAGGCAATGTGCAGTGGTGGACAGGGGAGGGGCCAAGCCAAACCATGGAGAGAAGGGATGGGGGTGGCTGGAGCAATAATAAAGCTGAAGAAATAAGCAGAGATGATGCAGTTAAGATTAAGGAGGCCAGAAGGAAAAGCTAGACATCTCCAGTGATACTGTGGAGACAGGGCAGTATTAAGTTTGGATATAGAGACTGAAGTCTAGGGCTACAATATCCTTTAATAAATAAATGAGGAAATTACCTGAGGTATCTTTGGGCTCTAAAATGATGTACTTTTCACCTGAAATATAATATTTTAGGATGTTCTAAAAATGTTGGCACATGTCTCTAAAATTCTCCATACAACTGACAATGTAATAAACCTTAGACTCAGTAGATTTGGCATTAGTCACAAGAAGACTTTTCTATTCATGCCCCCTGCCTAAAACATAAACATTGTTGTCTAATTAGTGTGTTATAATAGAGACATGTTTATTTTAGAATGCCTAGTTTCACACGTGGTCCTTAAAAATATTCTACTCTGATTTTTCTTTTTTCTAACTTACACATATCTAAAGGACATTTAGAAAGTTTGCAAGGAAATAATCATTCAGTGTTTAGTTAAAAATACACATTTTTAATAGAAATCATGATAAATATTTAGACACTGTTGTCCAAAATAAAAATTTATCTTGTAGCCTAATAAGACTCGTAAACCAACGGAAAGGAAATAAATAAAAGAGATGTGCATGTAAAAATAAATGAGTGATGTAATGAGAAAGCTATTCACTTATTTGTCCCCCAAACCCAGAACCTCAGTCTAATCACGAGGAAACATCAGGCAAACCCAAATTGAGTAGTAATATCTCTTAAAACTGTCACAGATCAGAGGAGACTAAGGAGACACAATGACTAAAGGCAACATAGTACCGTGAATTGGATCCCAGAAGGAAGAGAGGGAAAAAAAAGACTAATGGTAAAGCTAATGAAACCTGAATAAAGTCTGTGGTTTAGTTAATAGCGAGGTACCAATGTTTAACTTCTTAGTTTTAACAAATGTGTTGTGATTATGTAAGATATTATTCTTAGGGGTAGCTGGGTGAAGGGGATGGGGTATTCTCTGTAATCTTCCTACATTTATGTAAATTTAACATGACTCCAAAATTTTAAAAAATTAAATGCATATGCAACTTTACTTCTTTTTATAAGTAGATTATATAATTATAGTCAACACTCTCAGTAATAACTAGACAAACTGGATGAAATATACAAAAACATCTTTTTAAAGCCACCTGAGAGCTATCAAGAGAGTGAACAATAACCTTCTCAATATCAAGGAGAAGAAAGATGTCTAGGGAGGTGATTGGTATATTATGATAGCTTTTGTCCTGTGGGCATTTCCCTGTCTAGAGACACAGCTGAGACATTGAGCAGCACTTTAGACAGCTTTGCTGTATTAGGAGGATGAAAGTTGGATTCCAGGACATGTATGCGTGGGACTTTGGTAAATCCCACACACGTTGGCTTGGATTCCAAAGACAGGCAGCCTACGAATGAGGGTAAACTGGAATTAAAGCAGCTGTCGTCGCGTTATAGCAAAGTTTTGAATCATTTGAATGTCCCAGAAATTTGAATCCTTGACATTGGATTAAGATGATCCAGATTGCCATTGCCTGGCAGAAGTATCAGAAAATCCTCACAGGATGAAGAAAATATTCTAGCTCTCAAATTATTTCTACAAATACTTTTTCAAATACAACTTATGCTATACAAAGATAATCAGACAAATGAGGATGTAAGACAGAATAAAAAGAATCAGCAGATGAAACATATACCAAAATATATCTACAAAGGCCAGACATTAGAATTATCAAACAGAAACTCTTAAATAATTATTAGATTATACTCAAGGGGATATTTAAAATAAATGATATTATTAAATTAAAATTTTAATATAAATGTAAAATTTCAATACAAAACTAGAAACTTTAAACTTCTATTTGAAAATGAACCACAGAAATTCTAGAAACTGAAATATATAAATAAAATTCAGAATTCTATGAATAATTTCAATAGCATATTTTATATATCTAATGAGAGAATTAATGACCTAGAAGTAAGCCAGAAGAAAGTATCTAGAATGAAGATACAGAAAGACAAAAGGATGAAAACTACAGAAGAGAGTGAAAGAGACATAGTGTACAAAGTAAGAAGTTCCAAGTTATTTTAAGTGGAATTTTAAAGGAGAGAGAATGGGGAAGAAACAATATTCAGAGAGCTAATGGCTGAATTATTTCCTAAACTGATGAAAGACATCACTCTACAGATATAGCAAACCAAATGAATCCCAACACAGAAAAATAAAAAGGTACAACGCAGAGCAGCATTGTCCAACAAAACTTTATGCAATGATGGAAATGTTCTATTGTGCACAATCCAATGTGGTAGCTGCTTGTCACATGTGGCTACTGAGCACTTGAAATGTGGCTAGTGCAGCAGAGGAACTGAATTGTAATTTAATTTGAATTAAGTGGAATTTAAATTTAAATAAGCACATATGACTAGTGGCTATTGTATTAGCGCAGATCTGGAGTATCATAGTTAAACTAAGGAAAAACAAAGACAAAGATTAAAACTTTCATTTTGATTAAATCTTTAATCTCTGATTAAAGAAATCAGAGAAAAGATACTTCAAAGGACAGTAATTAGATAACTACATTCTCTACATAAAGAACAGAAACCAGAAAAAAAATAAAATGTGCCAAAACAAAATAACTGTGAACTTAGAATTCTATACCTAATAACAATATCCTTAATAATGGAGGTGATGTCTGTTAACGTACCTGGTTTAATACATACACATTATTGGAGAACAATTTGCATATTGGGCTTGAATCTTTTGAGATACTAAGAGTTGTTGCCGGTTTCCCTGTATTCTGAGAAGCTGTCTTCTCAATGTGGCTCCTTCCACTCACCCGTGGGGGAGATTTATTACTCTCCGTACACATTTCTGTTGTAGCACCTATGTTTTATTTACTAGTTTATGTTTGTTTTTTAATATAACCACCTAATAGTTATATTTCAGAGATTACCCAAAAGTACATCATTTTAAAACTAAAAGCTAATGAGTGAGAGTAAAATTTATTTCACAGTCACCCATCTGGGAAATGTTGGAGACGAGCATCCAAATAGTCTCAAATAATTTATGATATACAAAATTATATTACTTTAAAACACAAAGATTCCTTACAACAATTTATGTATTAAACTGTTTCATCTTTTAAAGAAATTCAATCTCAGAGAGATTAATTAAGCCAAAGAGGTCGACAAAGAACTAGAACCAGGACTAGAACTAGGTCTTCTAATCCCATATATGTTTTTCTCTACTATATCTCTGAATTAGGACTCTTTCTACTTGTACTGGATCCAGCAACAGTATATCTCCTCTGAACCATTTTTTAGTTTAGAAATTACAAACTTTTAAAAATCAACTTCTAGTCTTTATTAGAGTATGTAAGAAACATTAACCTGAGAATCAGAGGATCTGAATTCTTACTTCTGTTACCAGTTGAGCTAGGTGTCTTAGAGAATATCACCTGCATTCTCCAAGCCTATGTATTCCCAAAAGCAACATATTTCACAAAGTAAGTGACATAAAATAAGCAAATAGCCTAGGACAGGTCTGAATTTAATTCTTCTTCTTCTTCTTCTTCTTCTTCTTCTTCTTCTTCTTCTTCTTCCTCTTCTTCCTCTTCTTCCTCTTCTTCTTCTTTTTTTTTTTTGTATAAAGCTCATAAGAGATCATTCTACTTCAAATATTCTGATTATCATTCTGTTCATCATTTTTTCCACTTCCCATGAAAGACAAATAGAATTGGGGAGACACATCATAGAGAAAGTTGAATTAATTGCTCTTAATAGTCACTATCAATAAGCAGTTTGTAGTGAATGTTGTTCAGGAGTGAAAACAATGTAATCAGTTAAAAAAGAAACAAACACATCTGTTTGTTCCATGCCGGCAGGTTGATGTGGTCTAAAGGACAGAGAACCACCATTAATGTAGGGAGAAAATGGTTAGGGGATTTTCATTTAACTCGTATGTTACACACATACCTAGATGTATTTCACATTGTTCATCCAATTTCTCAGTTGGATCATCTTTTAACAGGTAAAGAATATCTTTAAAAATATTAGAGAATTACTAGTCCTGGGTAAACACTGGATCCAGGATAAAAATAATAAAAATCCAAGTCAAATATATTCTCTGCACTTCCTACTCCCATATCCTCAGGCCAAACTGGCCAGGAATTGGATGCCTCTGGGCACAAAGCAGGTTGAACAGCTGTTCAAGTCCCTGCATCTGACTCTTTGTCATTTGGCAGATTGAGATCTCTGCTGAGAGCACCATTTGTAGTATTTTTCCCCAAAACTGCCATTTTCAAACATGGAATTTGAAATATAGTGCGGCATCAGTATACATTCATAAGAATAATAGTGTCAAAGGAAGTCTGATAGAGTTATGTCAAAAACCTAACTTTCCCCCAGAAATGTTGGGAGATAACTCTAGATTGGCTGGGGTGGGTATGCTAGAGCATGAATATGGGTCTTCTGAAAAATGTGAATATATGATTTTAGCCAGATATGTGGAATAGTGAGGAGGCAATATCAGACATGAGCATAAATGGAGATGTATTAATATATAAGAGGTAGAATGAAAGGACGCATATGCTAAAGGGAGACATGCTAGGGAAAGATAATAAAGAGGTATTAGAGAGTCCAAGAGAATCATAAAGTCAATGTTTGGGTATTTGAGAAGAGACTAAGAATAAAAATAATAATAATCATAGTAGTTACTGTTATCATAATTGATGCTTATAGAGTGCTTAGGTAGATGTCAATACTGTTGTAATACATTAAATATAATAATTCATTTAACCTTGACAATCATAGGAGATAAAAACTATTAATAGTTCCCAATTTATGGGAAATAAAACTGATAATTTAGCACAGAGAATTTAAGTAATTGGATCGAGAATACATAACTAATAACAGGTGAAGCCATGGTTAGAATCTATAGCTTAAAACCAGTGAATGAATCTAAAATCTTAACCACAGGAAAAAAAGACACTACAGAGAAGCAGAGCACATTTGAATTAAGCATATAACCTAGCTTGTGCATATGAAGAACCTAAGATTTCTTGCATATTACTCTTCTGCAAAGCCTGACCCAAGGAAGAAACCCCACCGTAGTCCTATACGGTGACAGCAAAAACACCTCCAAACTGACAGAATCATTTTTTATTTGGGTCTTTCATGAGGATTATATTTCTTCACAAATTCATCTCTTTTGTCTCCATCTTCAGACCAGAGTACACACAAATGTAAGGCAGCCTTTAAGGTCTCCAATCCTTTTCTAATCATTAGTAATCCTCATTGTTGAGAAAGTCTCTTTATATGTAAAATTAATCATTGACTTTCCAACTTAAACCCATTTCCTCTTCTCTGATCTTTATTGGAGATGGGAGACACATGAAGGTAGTTAAAATTCTAATCACCTCAGGTTTTTCTTTTTTATTTAATAACTCATTTAAATGTACTTCTGCTAAATCCTATTTTAAAATCTCCCTGACATTAATTACTGATATATTCAGGTCTTTCTGACAGGCCTATTTTGCCATCTTAAATGTACTTAAATGGTGAGTTTTCTCATCTTACCTCTCCATTTTCTAAGGGGTGGATCTTGGAATAAAAAGAAGTGCAGATGACCTCATCGTCTTTGGCATATGATGGCGGTCCAGTGCGGGGATAAATATTGTAGAGGGTAAGGCACTCTGTGTCTGTTACAGCGTGATACTGCCAAGGCTTGTATTCAACATCATCAAGAGAGCGTTCCAAAATCCAGTTTCCAGGCCGAGGGGAGTTAGCTGCTTTCACAATCACATACGCAATCTGGAACACCTGGGGAAGAGTAACACAACAACAGAAATTTGAATTCCAAAGTATTCTCACCACTTTGTGTCAAATATAAGGCTAAATGCTATATATAGTAGATTATATTTCAGATTTTATCCTATAACCCTATTATGTTCTCTGAAATGATTTTACTATTGCATGTTCATATTTAATAACTTTTTGCTAAAAAGAGATGTTTCATTTTGACAGCCATGGCTTTAAAAGAAATGGATTAAGACTGGATTTTAATTCTCTAACAACTCACTGACATCATTTCCCCTGATTTTTAAAGTTCCATTATAATAATTACATCTAAATTATTTATTACATACCAATTTACTCACCTTACTATATATATTTATATATATTATATTTATAGTGACTATAAAACATGATTTGGAAATTTCGTGTATGAATAGAGCTTGATAGTTTAGAAAACATGTATCTTATTTCACTTAATCCTCAAAAAAGTACCATTTAGATAGAGTTAGTGTGGTACACCAAAACAACATAGAGCATATTCCTATGTTCAAATTGTGGTCCTAGCCTTTATATGAATTTGGGAAGATTACTTGTCTAACTCTTATCTTCCTTTTCTGTGAATTAAGGTCAATAATAAGCACACCACTGAGAGTCAGTTTGGATTAAATGAGATAATGTGTGCAAAGTACCTGGCCAAGAACTTAGCAGTAAATAATAAATGTCAATTCTTCTACGTACTAAAATAGAAAATAATGGTGAAGAAATTCCAGTGACTTGAAGACAACTGATTGAAACTAGAACACATTAAATGAAAGGTTTCTGTAGCCACCTCTTTACAACAGACAAACGTGTAAAAAAAGGAAGAGGGAAGGGAAGGGGCATAATTACTATAAGTTAACAGAGTGACAATTGAGGGGAATGTAGTGATCCTTTATTTTCAAATTGGCATAGAATTTGAAGACATAAAAAAAGAAATATTCTGGATATTTCGTGATAGTGCACATCTCTGTTTTTATCAATGCATCCAAAAGTCCAAAAGAATAATGCACAGACAGTACTGAATGACATTTATGTGCAATGTCCTGGGTAGTAAGATAGATATAAACTAGTTTAAATTATTCTCCCACCATCAATGGGTTGTTAATATATTGTAATAACTCACTAACATATGAAAATTACTATATTAATAAAGCAGTATATGTTCTTGACTAGTACTTGCTATGAGATATGGAAAGCTGGACGGCTCCAAGCTTTGGGTGATTGGGCGTCACTGGTGGGGCACAACTAGGAGGACAGGCCCACTACAATGTGATTAAAGAGCTTGCTGAGCTGCAGAGGGAATCCTGAAAGGAATGTTCTAGAAATAAATTTTATCTGCCTTATAGTTTTGGCATGGTACCTTTATGAATACATGTATAGCATCTATGGTGTACTCTAAGGGACTGAATTTAAAAATATGAAAAGTTGATATAGAAGGGCACTATAGGTGGCTCTGATGCTTGTCCTTTGAGATCTTTACCAGAATGCAGGCACGCTTGTGTGCAGTGCAGGGAAAATCGCAGGCCATCAAATGATTAAAAGTAGGGCTAGTATTTGACTTTTAGGCACAGTTGTGGAAAAACTGGTGTTTAAAATACTGAAATGCTTCCGCACTTGCTGGCAAACCACAGCTGCCCAAATGCCTCCTCTACTCTGAGACCATCAGATTAATCCCAGCATAGCAGGAAACAGCCAAGACATCTGTTCTGATTGGTTTGGGCCTTGATCATTCTGTTGTACTGAGTATCTTTGCACGTAGGAAATATTGATGGATTTATACTCACAAAGGTTTACAGATAAGTATTTAAATTGCAGATAGACACTCATATCTATATAAGTGCATATAAATACTTGAATATACATAGACATTTGAAGGGAGGATACAAATGAACCTGTTAAAGCTGTGACCACTGGGCTTTGGGAATGAGGAGTCAAGGAAAGAAAAAGGACTTTTATTTTTCATCTCACATTCTGCTATATTGTTTGTATTAACATAAATGTCGTCTTAATAAAATCATTTTTAAAATAAAGAAAGATTATAATAAAATAGATATTAGAGAAAGGACAAAAGTGAGAGTAAGACAGATCACATTCCATCAACCATTATACAAAATATTTGCTATTTATGTATTTTTTGGTGTTATAAGAGATTATTTTTTTAGACAATTCATATTCAACAACTCATCATGTGAAACTTCTTTATATAGAAATTCACTCCAAAATGCCAATTGATTAATATTATAGAATGAAGAGACAGAGTTGTCTCTACTATAAAATATGAAATATTCTGGTCCTAATTGCCGATAATCCCAAAGTATTCCTGACAAGGTCTTAAAATGATAAACAATCTGAATAACTAAATTGTGGGTTCCTAGAAGGCAGGAGCTATAGCTTTTATATCTTTAAAGATGCTATAGTCCTTCTTATAATTCTTTTGAAATGGTGAGTAGTCACTATTTATATTTAATATCAATATCATATTCAATATTTAGTTGAATAATCCAAGTCAATGTAATATGCTTCCATGTTATGCTATTAGTTTAACACTGGTCTTCCTTTCTGTTTGTTAGAGCTTGAATCCCAGTTGACACCAGCATATTTTGTCATTTGCAGAAACTAAGCCATACATTGCTTGAGTGTTCATCCTATTTTCTCGACGAGCTGAGGAAATTACTTAAACCCTTTTACCTTCTGTTTTCCAATGTTTCTTTTCCAAAGACACAACCATGGAAGAGATTATGAGATAATGAATACCAAACACTCTGTGTTCTTTTGGAAGGGAGAATCTATAAAAATTTTTGTTAGAATCTTTCCTTCCAGAAAAATAAATCACACAGAGATATTTTTTAAGATAGAAAACAAGAAGAGAGATAACAAAGCATACAAGAGATTACAGGTACTCAATAAGAAAAATAAGAGTACACTGAGGTTATGGATAAAGAATTTTGCTCAAAAAGCAGCTCAGCAAGCCAATATAGGAAGAGGCCAAGTTCTCATGGAGCTACAATATGGATTTATGACTTAGCAGCTTCTGTATTGGCTCTGGAACAATGGATGAAAAATAATCCATGAAAAAAGTTCTACTAGAAACCCCACAGACTCTTTCTATAATTCAATATAACATCCAGCATTATGGAACATGGAAAAGCAGTCATTACCTTACAGAATATGAAAGGAGTCTCATTTCAAAACAATATTCATCTTTCATTTATTTTCTATGGATTCTTTCACATTCTGTGCAAAATTAATTAAATTAGCTGGCATGTGGTTTTTGAGTAAACTTTTAAAAATGTAGTAAATGGCATTATTGAAAAGCAATAAATAGCAGAAATATTCTTTGCAGGCTACAGAAAGTAACTATAAAAATTTTAACGGTTATATTGTAAGTACTATGCTACAAGTTTTTAATGGCCCTAATAGAATAACTCTCTAATGTTACCTATGGCACTTTTATTAACTGTGTCATGTGTTTTCATTATAAAGACTCTTCAGGATAAATATTATAATACCTTATTTCCAGATGAATATAACCCAATCTCTTGTGGTGTGCAACAAGGAAAGCAAACATGCCCATTATAAGAAATACTAAAATGTTATGACTGGTAAGATATCAACCTAAGATATCAAATGTTTTTGTCTTTTGGAGGGCACAAGCTCGATGCCTAAAAAAAGTCCAAAATAACATTTAAAATAATAGCAAATGTTTGACATTTTACTGTAAAAAGGGAACATTCTATTTTATATTCCATCTGTTCCTCATTTATATGTTACCTAACAAAATACCATTAAATTACTTCATTGACGTAGTATTGAGTTAGGTATTCCTTCTATAATAAGCAGAGTATTGAGAACTTGATCTCATTTAGTGTGGAGCTGAAGAATAGGGTCTTTCTGAAGAACCCTTCCGTCCCAAAGTAATAAAGTAACATACAATGATCATCACATAGAGTGATGCTTTCCAATATTTTTCACATCATGGCTAAGATAAAATGACATTTGTACAGCACTGGGGCAAAAGTGAGCAACCTAGGGGCTTTGGCCACTCTAGACACTGCTCTGTGGCTGACTGTCTTAGCTCACCGATAACCCATGTCGGTATGTCTGAAAACCAGAACCAATATCAGCACATATGTTACTAGGTCTGGAATTTTTAGAAATAGACTCTGCTCTGACTCTCAGGAACCCATTTTATCCTAGATTCTTTGTCCCCAGAAGAACGACAAATCTAGGAAATGCTACTAAAGAGTATTGTGCTTTGGAGATTTTACTGCGACTTTTGAGCATCATCATCACACAGTTGAGAGACCAACCAAAATATGCCTCCTTAATGATGTAATATGGCCATGGGACCTCTATTTACTATAGGCTAATCTAGACAAAAGACATAAAAATATTAACAAAGCCCACTCTCTATGGAAGATGGTGCCTCATCTTTCTTGTAGGACTTGACCTGAACTACTTTCTTTCATTTCTTTCCTAATCTCTCAAGAGAACAGCATGTGGCCATCTAATTGGGCAAAAGCCAAATGCTGAGCTCTACCTTCTTCCCACATTGCTGTCTATCTGTGAACTTCCTACAGTAAATAGCCATCCACAAAACAAACCTGCTTCATTTCTAAAGAGGCTCTGCAATATTCTAGTATGTGCTTTTGCCCATGTTATGGACTTTAATATTTCTATATGTTGTGATGCCATCTCTGATATATTTGGAAAACTCATTTGTTTTCTTAGTTCTAACCATGTGTTTGTCAGATTCTTTTATTTATCCATATAGGCATGTTAGCATTCATTAAGTAATGAGTTATTCAATATCAGAACCAGAAATGATGATAGACATTATGAGTTTTCAAGCGTAGTGACTATTAGAATAATCTGGGAAGGTTTATAGAAATGCAGATAACATTTCTCTATTTGAATTGATGAATATAGTTCACGCAATTATTAGCTCTTCCACCTGTGATCTCTAAAGAGAAAAGGAAGAAATAAAATAGAAACCAATAACAATAAAGACAAAAAGATGAGGGGTATTCGGCATTTTCTGGAGGGTCTTGAGAGTCACTGATGAAGGAGTGCAAAGATCATAAACTAAAGTACTCAGAGTGGCTGAAGTCCTGAACCTCACAGAAGTAGGTCTGAGGGAAGCAGATGTGAAAAGTGGGCTAAATATAAGGAATGTATAGAAAATCTGTAAACTATAGAAGATTCACTCAAAGCCCCATTCCCACCTAAGCCACATAATAACCAGGCTCTTACTTCCCAGGAAAAATTTCTGAGCAATCTCAGAAAATTAGTTGTTCACTATTATCTTAAAAATTCTCTGGAGGATAATTATACAGATTCTGAGAATACTATTAACTAGACTTAAGTTTAAGTCAAGCTCCAATGACTTCAATAAACCTAGAATAATGTGGTGAGGAGCTCAGGAGGAGCTTGCCCACCTATATTTTCTACTTCAAGCAAATTCATTTAATATACTTTCACATAGTGAGATGATTTGTAATTGCCACTGAATTATAATGTGCAGCCCACTTATCTATCCCACCCCCAAGTATATGCTGCAATTGCTGAACATGAACTTTCTGAAGTTGCAGGTAAGCAAACGTGCCATTGAACCTCAGGGTAAGTGGCTCCCATGTTGCAAGAGAAACAGAAACACTCTGCTCCCAATTTAAATAGACTTTTTTATGTTCACTTTAAACTCATGTGAAGCTAATACGTTTGAAAATAAATTACTCTACCACCCCGGAATTCCTAAGAAACAATAATTTAACTGGATGACTAATGATAATCCTTTGAAGAGAAAATTTTCAATTACTTGTTGAAATTGTTTTTTAAAAGGGTTTAAATCAATGCCTTACTTTTTAAGGGACAGTTTTTGAAGGACTTCTCTACCTCAGTCTATAAGAAAGCAAATCTCAATGTCTACCTCTGAAAAATACCAAGAGTTAATTTTCAGCTCTCCTAATATATAAATGTAATGCAATTTTCATTTTTTCATGAAAAAAATTAGTGTTTTTCCCTAGAACTAGACAAGTTGATTATAAATTTGATTTGGAAGAACTTTAACAAGCAATAATAAGCCAGAAAACTCTGAGATGTAGGAATAATGAATGGAAAGATACATTGTTAAATGAAGAAAACAACATGGGGTAAATTGCTGTAGTGTACAGGACGCTGCAGTTTAGTGTGAAGGTGACCCCTATGGAAATGATGGACCCGTGGCCACCAACATTCATTAATGGCCACTAACATACCCAAAGGAGAGACACCCTGATATTTTCTGTGATTAAAGCACACAGCACTGTCTATAAAGTAGTTGTGCCAAAAAAGTAAACTAAATCAGAGCAAGTCTTTTAATTTAATGATCAGTTTTCAGGAAATACAGTAACAGAAGAGCACATAAACAGCACTACAACAGTACAAATAGCAAATGCAGGAGGTGAGACCCTCTATTGGACAAATAATGTGGTTTCTTCAGAAAAATAAATTGCAAGAATATAAGAATAATAAGATTACAGATTAAGAGAGACTTAAGAGATATATCAAACAAATGCGATATGTGACTTCATGTGCATCCTGATTCAACCAATTTAAAAAACAAATGGAAGCAAATATGATGAACTTGAATACTGACTGAATATTCGTTAATATTTAAGAAGTAGTAGTAATAGTGTTAACTTTAAAATGCAACAATGGTCTCATTTACAAGAGAATCTTATCCTTCAGAGATATATATTGAAATAGTTATGGAGAAAGTGATGCATATGGAAATTGCTTCCAAATAATCTGGGGATGGGGGGTGCAGAGTAAGATGTGGATGAGTTGAAACTGACACAAGAGGAGCCATGAATTAATACTTAAGGTGGGTGTTGGGTACACCTGAGTCCATGGTATCCTCTATACTTTTGTGTGTGTTTGGAAATTTTTATAATCAGAATTAAAAAGCTTGCTAATACATCTCATTTTAATAAACAAACAATTCTCCTTCACATAATGATATTAACAACTACCAGTAATTTAGTGCTTGCTCTTAAAGAGCAAGCATTTAAATGCATTGTCTTAATTATCTTGATAAATGGTTAACTCTGCTTCTTACAGGGACTACACTGCATTCTGAGCTCAAGAAATATGTCTTAATAATTCTTGCAAATTAATTATCAACACTAAAGGGCATTGTTGGCCCATAAGGTCTCAAAATTTTAGTTCAGTCTTAAGAAAACTAGTAACACAAGTGAATGGAATCCAAATTGGACGGAATAAGGTCCTCCCTTGGCTTATTAATACATTTAGTACTCCATGCTTCATTAAGTTGCTATCATTTTTAACAATGTTAGCTGCAGGGAAAACCCAGGCAAGCATTTTCCTTGTCTTTAGCACTACCCTTGACATCTATTCTCTTCTCACATATTTCTCTCTCATTTGAAACAATCTATGGTTTCAAAAGATTGACCTGTCTCCTGTGAATAAGTCATTGGCACAGCATGGCTTTCACACCAGCTACTGGTAAAAGAGCAGGTAGGCTGAGTTCCCCATAGAACATGACAGTCCTTTCAATGAAACCATCACAGAGCACAACAATGGTGTGAATCACAGACAATCATAATGTGACAGTTTAAACTTGTCTTCTAAAAACTATTCACCCTGGGGAAATACCCAGCATTGCCTTTGTTTTTGTGCTTCTATAGTTACCGGGTTAAGAAGAACCTACGCATTCTCCAATTTATGACATTACACCCATGAATGAATCACTCTAGTTCAAAGCATTTGGGAAATAACAGCAAAGATTTGTAGTGATGGGAAGTGTTAGAAGTATAACATTAACAGCGTAGAATAACAAATCAAAGACAGAAGGAACTTTCTGATCTTGATTCATGAATTCTTTCAATAGATCAGAGTCACTTAACATTTATTCAATTTTAGCTATTACAAATGAAATAGCATCAGCTATTTTCATGCTTATATATTTCCCCACTTTCTTGTCTTTCTCTAAAGACGTTCTTAAGAGTAGTTTATGACCTCTGTTGTTTATTACTTTACCACCCTCTCTACTTAATACTCTGCAGCCCATGTATAAATCACCCCATCACCTGATCATAATCACCATCAGAGGAGTTACCAGTGACCTGGTTGGAAAATTCATAGTCTTTTCCTCCATCCTCATCTTCTGTGAAATACCTAAAGCTTTTGACTATGCTGTTCTCCCCCTATCTGAAACTCTGTTTCTCTTTGGAAAAGTGCTGTCTATTTATAATTTAGAGATTTTTTTTAGGAAAAGAAAACCACATTTTCCTAATATATCTCTTTGTCTAAAATAAAATGTAAACCAAGGAAGAGGAGGGAGTGAAGACAGAAAGAGTGTTCAGAAGTCAGCACTAACCTGAATTTCTCTCTGAGCTCTGTATGGGAACTCCTGCTGTGGTTCTTTTTAATTAGAGTTTTTTTAAACAAAGATGTGTCCCAATGTTCTAGTTCCTAATAATCTTTTCATTGGGGAAAATAATATTTTATTTAGTGCCTACTTTTGGGCAGGCACTCCATCATACAGAAATTTGTTTCTGTTAACAATAGCTTTATGAAATAGATAGTAACTGATTAGAAAATTAAAATGAGAGCAGCTACGTGTGGTAGGTTGAATAATGGTCCCTCGAAGATGTCCACATCTTAATTCTTGGCATCTGTCAATATGTTACCTTATATGCCAAAGAGGACTTTGCAGATATGACTGAGTTAAAGATCTTTAGATGGGAAGATAATACTGGATTACCAAGTAGGCTCAATGTAATCACAAGGGTCCTTGAAAATAGAAGAGGGAGGCAAAAGAAGAGGTCAGGATGATACACCTGCGAAGAACTCAACCTGTTTCTGGCGTTGAAGATGGAGGAAGGGGTCACAAGTCAAGGAACGCAGTTAAACTATAGAGGCTGGAAAAATCAAGGAAACTAATTTTACTCTAGAGCCTCTGGAAGGAAATGCAATCCAGCCCACATCTGAATTTTAGCCCAGTGAGACTCATGTCAGATTTCTAACCTATTAAACTGCAAGATAATAATTCTGTGTTGTTTTAAGCCACTAAGCTTGTGGTAATCTGTTATGGCAGCAATAGAAAACCAAGACACTAGGTAACTTGTTCTACTTCACATGACTAGTAAGTCATGGAACAAGTTTATAGATACAGTTATGTCTATTTTTGCTTTTAGCATAATAATATCTTTCATGACTACATTTTAACTAACTTCTTGATACAGATATTTACCACAGCTCAGTTTCTAACCAACCTTATTCTCATGTCTCATTTTATATTTCAAACTAACATCTGGATATTTCTTACGACAATTTAATTTTGGTTTGTAATGAAGCAATATTGCCTTTATTTTACCACTAAAACAAAGTTACAAGTTTCTAACAGTAGAAACCATAGAATACTCTATATATGTCTATTAATATCTTACACATAATAGATGCTCAATTATTTTTAAAATTCAATTCAATTGAATAGATGATCAAAAATGGAATACCATCTCTGAGACAATTTAAGGAAACTCTGAGGTGATTTCTACAAATACCTAAAGGATGAACCTACATAACCACCACATAATATTAATAAGTACAGATGTCACACCCCTCATCGTTGACAGAGGAAAGATTCTACCAATGTAACAATCTTAAACATTTCTATATCACATATACTCCCCTTAAAATGAAAATTTACAAAAGAGAGCATTCTTCCACAGTTTGTCAAGCTGGCCTTTACCCCAAATTTTAAAGAGGTGACCCCACTTGCCAATGAAGCATGAAGAGTAAATGAAATGAAAAATGAAAATGTACAGAGCCTGATGTCATTATGGTTGCAATTTAAAAACAAAGATAGGAGATGACACTCATATATAACTATATAAATGTTTTCTAAAGATTGACTGCCAAAAAGTTAACAAATATTTCTGAAAGGCTACCATTTTTAAGAAGACATGTGATAAAAATTCTTATAATTATCACCCTGCAAATTCTTCACACTTTGTATTCTACCTAGACTTCTCCTGATTCTTTCTGAGTTAGAAATTCATCAAATCATAATATAACTTTAGAGGTCAAGTCAAAAATGATTTATGAAATGCTGAGAGCTGGATTTCTGAAATTCGAAAGGATCCATAGCACACGTGACACTTAGAGAACATCTCTGTCCTTGCTCTGTTGCCTTCATAAACAAGCATTTTGCTGTTAGCAAGTTTGACTGTTCATGGTTCTTCCAAAGTCCTCCATGTAGGCCTAATTGGTTGCATCAGAGTAAAAAGTCTTATTTTTTTTTACATCACCACTGGAGAAAATCAAGTGTATCTATTTTAATCAAACTAGGAGTTATGCTGCAGGAGGAGAAAAGAAAAAGTTTTAAAAGCTACATGAGAACAATTTTCTAACATTGAAATCTTTCCATTTCAACAGGGTATGAGTGTCACAAAAAGTCATAGCTATAGTTTTCCCCAAAAAGGACAAATAATTTTGGAGACTTTCTGTGGTGCTAAGTGTCCTGTTGTGAGCATTCAATCAGCACTTAACATGATTTGTAAAATCCTTTACTAGAAAAACCCATACACACTTCCATTTAAAGTAGGGCAAAATGTCACAAAATTCTGATTCTGAAATCACTATCAAATAAAGCATTTAGTCACAAAGTTTATAAACAAATCTTAAAGAACAACATGTCTTTGGGAAGCAGAAGTAGGATTTTACCAATATGGAATCAAGCTTTACCTCATCTGTCATAGCCATACCATAAAACATAATCCATGGGGCTTCCTGAGCCGTCTGAATGACTACAAAGGGTGAAGCTGGAAGATCTTCAATAGCAAAACCTGCCACTATAAACAGAGTCTGTATAAACAGGAAAGAATGGATGACAGCAGAATACCCATGCAATTCTATCATACACATATATGGAGGGATAACTGTGAACAGAGACACCATAAAAATATTTTAATGAAGCATTTTATTATGAAGCCAAGACTCTCTTAAAACTAAAGGTCCAGTGGATGGTGGTGAAATAACTGCAACTATTATTAGAAAAGCCTTAGAAGAGATATGAAGAATGGAGGCTTAACTTTTCTTTAGCCCAGGCTTCACATTTGCAGTGAGTATAAGAATGGTATTGCAAATAGTGACCATAAACAGCAGGTAGTAAATATAGTCACTAATGAAAGCTGATTTTACATACATTTTGTATGGAGGAGAATCTTCCATTGTTTGGCCATTCAGCACATTACAGTATCAAGTATCATCACCAATAGAACTGAAGAACAGCAGTTGACTATTAAAATTCTTGAGTTAATCATTTTTGTGTCTAGGTCAGAAAGTTTAGAATTAGAATACAAACCAAAAGAAGGTCATGATTTGAATTGGAGATATACTTGACCTGAACAACATTTTAGAAATGCATCCAATGCTTAAAGTGTACAATATACTGAACTGACTTCAGATCAATTTTTATAGCCTAAACATATATGAAATTATTTAAATATGAACAGAATATATTTAAATGTCTACATCCTCAGTAATCTTTTTAGGGAGGTTGAAAAGAGAACATTCAAATGGGAGTTGAGGTGACTCCTCAATTAAGAAGGGTGGGAAGGACAGTTGTACCTACAGTCAAATCCACTTTAGCTAGCATTACCCTCATCTTTGTTTTCCAGGATTCACATTCCAGATTCTAATATTCTGCATTTCTTTATATATTTCAAAGGCCCACAGACTGATATATTAATTAGTTCATTGATTCATTTATTTTCCAAATTTTATTGAGCAACACATTATTTACTGTGCCATCCTTTTTTAACTTAGATGTTGAAATACAGTGGTCAAGAAAAAGTTGCTCTCTCACAGAGGTTATATTCTAAAAAAATATGAAATATTCATATACCAGCAGTGTAGTGGAGACAGCTTTGCACTAGTTCTCAAAAGCCAATTGAATATATTTTCTCAACTTGTTCAATGACTTCACATTGGTAACTTGAAATTGGTCATGATGGGAATAGTCACACCATGGATATTTGCTAATATTTTAAATCAAGGCTTTTTATATACCCTGGAGAGCCAGTTTTTAAACATTTGCCAGAATATGAGTTTAACAGCAAACAAGGTAAACGAACAAGTAATGCAATTTTAGATAGAGGTTTCTATAATACATGGTGATCGGCCCTCCTGTAATCCTAGCACTCTGGGAGGTAGAGGCGGGCAGATCACTCAAGGTCAGGAGTTTGAAACCAGCCTGAGCAAGAGAAAGACCCCGTCTCTACTAAAAATAGAAAGAAATCAATTGGCCAACTAAAAATATATAGAAAAAAATTAGCTGGGCATGGTGGCTCATGCCTATACTCCCAGCTACTCGGGAGGCTGAGGCAGGAGGATCGCCTGAGCCCAGGAGTTTGAGGTTGCTGTGAGCTAGGCTGATGCCATTGCACTCTAGCCCGGGCAACAGAATGAGACTCTGTCTCAAAAAAATAGAAAAAATAGATGGTGATCAGGAAAGGATTTTCTGAGAAAGTGACAATTGAGTAGTGACCTTAGTGGCTTCAGAGATAAACTCACATCCATATCTTGGGAAACAACATTTAAAGTAGAGGAAACAGCAAGTGTAAAGACTCTAATGTGAGAATGCACTTGGTTTACCCCAACAAAGCCAATGTGGCCAGAATGAAATAAGAGCTATAGATTGTGGCCAGTTATATGTTGGAGAAGCACAGAGGGACCAGGTCATGGAGGCTGTCTGTACAGGATATGGTAAGTACAGATTTCAGTCTATGTATATTGGGATGCTATTGGAGGATTTTGAGCATAGGGGTGATGACATCTAATGTATAATTTTAAAAGATTACTCTGGCTGCTGTTTGATCAGTGGGCTATGGAGAGGGGAAGTGGAAACAGAGATACCAGACATGTGGCTATTCTAGCAGTCTTGGTAAGAGAGATGATGATGGCTTAGATGAGGGGTGGTCATAGTGCAGCTAAGTGGTCCGATTCAGGATATATTTTGTAGTAGTGTTTGCAGGAATCCGAGTAAGAATCATGAAGAGAAAATAATAATCAAGGTTTATTCCTGGGGGTTTTGTTTGTTTTTCTTTATTTGCCTGAACAACTGGATTAAGAATGGTGCCATTCACTGAGAGAAGTGCATGTTTTGCAGAAGGAAACCAAGACTTCTGTTTTGAGCTGTGAAGTTTGTGATGCCCCATTAAACATTCAAGTGGAGTTGCTGGTTGAGAGTAAGATGCAGTGTAGTGTTAAATGGGCTCGATCATTTGAGCAAGTTTCTTAACTTTTCTGCACCTCATTCTTTTTTCCATCTAGACAATAGAAATAATATAATAATATACTTCCTTCATAAAATTGAGAGGATTATAAAACACTATACATATGAAATGCATAGATTAGTATTTGTTTCATATTAAGCCTCATTAAATATTAGTTATTATAATCAGTAGTGATACTTTCACCTATCTCCAGGTTTAAACAAAGGATCTAAGTTATACTTTTTATATAATCTTGAAAGGAAAAGAAAATTGAATATCTAGTTGACAAGAGAACCCACATCTATTTTGAAACATTTAACTGAACCAAAGACAGAGAAATCTGAGAAATTAGATTAGTGGATAAACATATTCTAATTTGGGGTAAAATCTACCTGGTCTTCATTCCCATCTGTCCTTAGGAAAGGTGACTGTAAATGCTAAGCCGGAATATATTTTAAAATATATTTATCTATTGATAGAAATGTATCACCTAGTTTGAAAGGTCATATTGCTGGTGTCCATGATATTGGCAGACACCATAAAATCAGGGGCATTTCCTGAGGTTCTGCCAGCTATTCTGTCTCACTTATCTTACCCTCACATTTCGGGGAGTCCACAACCTCAAGGAGGTCTGGAAGCAGAAATGTAATCTATAAGATCATATTTTTTCAATTTAATTTTTAAAATAACTAAATTTCAAAGACTATGTATTTACGTGGGAGAAGATATTCATAATATACAGTTAACAAAACATGTTATACAAATTTATCTACAGTATGCTATCAATTTAAAATATATGAGTATGTGTGCACATATGTGTGTGTGTGTGTGTGTGTGTGAAGAGAACTGGAAAAAAATAAACCCAAATGTTAATGTTGTTAAATAATTTTTATAAGACAAAAAATAAGAATCCATATCAAAAAGTTAGTCTATAAAAATCTATAAATATAGTTATGCTTGTTATGAAACCTAGATAAAAATCTCAAGATGTATATGGGAAAATTATTAATATAAGTACCAATGGTAAAACCAAATGTTTCAAGAATAAAATTTAAAAGCATTAATTTTAAACCATATTGGAAACAGTAAAATGTAATGATTTTAAAGAGATAAAGAAAAAAGATGTTGGATTAAATGCACTTTTATATAGGCTGGTAGTTCACTAATAAATTTGTAATTAGAAGTTTTAATAAAAAATCAAGAGAATTAAAGCTAGCTTTAATATTGTCAATATACAGAGAGGCTGTAAAGATAAGATTTTGCTTAGAAACTGACAATATAGCCAAATTTGGAAAGCACTGTGAATAAATTAGAATCTTATTTTATTACAGTTTAGGATATCATCTACTTTAAGTGCATTCCCAAAACATAATTCTCATATCATGCTATCAACAGAGAAATATACAAGTGCTTTTGTTAAAACTGAGTCCTTTTGGAAACTTCAAAGTGGGCACCTATTGGGGAAGTAACATGTTATATCTTTATTAGATGTTTAAAATATTAGATCACCAAAAAACTGAGTTAAGTCTGAGAGATTGGATTAGCAATTTATGGTATTCCTAAGCAGGGAATAACTTATATAATATTATTATGGAGAATGGAGAGAATATAATTAAGAAAATAATGTAATAGTAACACAGAGAGGAAAGCTCAGAGATAAGAAGGTTCAGCAAAGCAGTACACTTATTCAACATCTATTAATTGGGAAACTATTATATACCAGTCATCAGTATCTACATAGATGTTGGAAAGTGTAGCATGAAAAAGGATTACAAAGAATTTATATATTTCTACATTTAAATAACATAATATATAATTTCTATTGGCTCTTAATCCAACTGTCCATGACTAATTTTATTTTAAGTATAAAATATTGTTTTGTTAAAGTTTTCAATATGTTTTTAGGAATATTTTGATTCTACTATATGACTTAAAAACCCAGATATTTGACATATAGATTAAACAAGTTTACACCAGTTTTTTCTAGTAAATTTTTTTAGCATCATAACCTTCCTTTTCTACATTTGATGATGACATAAAAAGCATGTAATTTCTTATGTTAAAAATTATTCTTATTTTCTACATCTTCAGAAATACTTCTTTCATAAAATTTAGAGTATTGAATTTTATTTAATGTCTACAAATAATAAGAACTTTAAATTCTGTATTGATATATGAACATTCAGTCAGGCTTTAGTTGTGATTAGTAGAGAGAAGTTAATTGCCCTTCCTTAGGAAAATCAATGAATCACACAAAAAATGAAGAAGGATTTAAATTTCTGAAAATGATTTTGACTGAATGGATCAATGATAATCCTTCTCAAATCTTCTAGTACAGTGTTTAGCATATTGCAGTGGAAATTGCCGAAGGAATTCTTATCAAAGACCCACAATTTATGCATGATTTCTTAAGAGAAAAATACTTTAATTGAGCAATAGATAGAATTTAATAATATGATAACCTTCACCAAAATATTTTAAGATGAAGAACACATATATTTAAATGGTAACTTAATATTTCAACTTATAGTTCCATATATATACTAGAGGTTAGTAACACTTTTGGTAAATCCTAAATTATAGTTAAAGGTGGAGTTTTAAATTTTAATACTCTTTTGCATTAAGTTAGTCTTGTTTTTAGTGAGATTATCCTGATTATAGGCAAGCACAATCTTGTACACAGCAGAAAAGCCCTGATGCTTTTACTTATTATAAGGTTCAAGTCTATTTGAAGTATATAGAATATACTTTGAAATTAGAGAGAACTGGAATTGGACTCTTGCTCTGTTGCTTTCCAACTGTGAAATTCTGAGCAAGTTACTTAATTTCTCTGTTGCAAAATGTTCTTATCCGTGATAGTATCTTTCTTATAGAGCTAAAAAATTCCATAAGATGATTCATGTAAAATATTTTATCAAGTGTCTAGGACAAAATAAGTTTTCAAAAAGTGCAGTAGTAACTTCCTAGAGGCAAAAATGCCTCTGTTGCAATTCCAGATGTGAGTACTCATATATTATATTTATATTATAAAAACCATAAATTTTACAAATAATAAATTAGTTGTCTTACTAATTTACTCTTTCTGAGTTATTGCAGAGGGACATTTATAGCACTAAATGTCTACATCAAAAAGCAGAAAGACCACAAATTAACAACCTAACATCACACCTTAAGGAACTTGGAAAACAAGAACAAACAAAACCCAAAGTTAGCACAAGAAAACAAATAACAAAGATCTGAGCAGTACTATATGAAATAGAGAACAAAAGACATACAAAGGATCAATGAAATGAAAAGTTGGTTCTTCAATAAGATAAATAAAATGATAAACCATAGCTAACCAAGAAAAGAGAAGATTCAAATAAATACAATCAGAAATGAAAAATGAGATATTACAACTGATGCCACAGAAATACAAAACATCATCAGAAACTATTATGAACAATTACATGCTCACAAAATAGGAAACCTAAAGGAAATGGATGAATTCCTGAAAATATACAACCTCCCGAGTTTGAACTAGGAAGAAATAGAACTCCTGAATATACCAATAACAAGTACCTAGATTAAATTAGTAATAAAAAATCTACCAACAAAAAAATGCCCAGGACCAGATGGATTCACAGATGAATTCTGTCAGATATACAAAATACTGGTGCCCATCCTATTGAAACTCTTCTAAAAGATCAAGAAGAGGGAATTTTCCCTAACTCATTCTATGAAGCCAATATCACCCTGATATCAAAGCCAGGAATGAGTGCAACAAAAATAAAAAACTAAAGATTAGTATCTCTGATAAACATAGACACAAAAACCCTTAACAAAATACTAGCAAACCAAATCTAACAGCACATCAAAAACATAACTCACCAGTAACAAATGGGTTTCATCCTAGGGATGCAAGTACATATATGGTACAATATATGCAAGTTTATAAATGTGATCAACCACATAAGAAGAATTAAAAACAAAAAACATATGATCATCTCCATAGATGCATAAAAAGCATTTGACAAAATCCTGCATCTCTTCATAATAAAAACTTTCTAAACACTCAGCATAGAAGGAACATACTTCGAAATAACAAAGGCCAAATTCACATTCAACATCGTACTAAATAAGGAAAAATTGAAAGCATTCCCCTGAGAACTGTAACAAGATAAGGATGCCCACTCTTATCACTTCAACATAGTACTGGAAGTCCTAGCCAAAGCATTCAGCCAAGAGAAAGAAATAAAGAGCATTCAAATTGTAAAAGAAGAACTCAAATTATCTCTGTTTTTGATGACATGATCTCACACCTAGAAAAGCCTAAGAACTCATCCAATAGACTCTTATACATTGGTATATGAATTCAGCAAAGCCTTAGTTTATAAAGTCAATATACAAAAATCAATAGCATTTCTATACATCAACAATGACCAAGCTGAGAATCAAATCAAGAACTCAATCCCATCTACAATATCTGCAAAAAAAATACAATATGAAGGAACAAATTTAACCAAAGAGGTGAAAGATCTCTACAAGGAGAACTACAAATCACTGATGAAATAAATTATAGATAATACAAACAAATGGAAAAATATCCCACGCTCACGGATCAGGGGAATCAATATTGTTAAAATGACCATGCTACCAAAGCAATTTATAGATTCAATACAACTCCCAACAAAATACCAATATCATTTTTCACAGCATTAGAAAAAACAATTCTAAAATTCATATGGAACCAAAAAAGAGCCCAAATAGCCAAAGCAATTCTAAGCCAAAAGAACAAAGCTGGAGGCATCACATTGCCTGACTTCAAATTATACTACAAGGCTATACTAATCCAAACAGCATGGTATTGGTATAAAAAATAGACAAGTAGATCAGTGGAACAGAATAAAGAACCCAGAAATAAAGCAAGACACTCACAGCCAACTGATCTTTGACAAAGTCAACAAAATCTACACTGAGGAAAAGATAATCTTTTCAATAAATGGTTCTGGGAAAATTGGATAGCCATATGCAGAAAAATTAAACTAAATTCCTCTCTCTTACCATATCCAAAAATTAACTCACAATGGATTAAAGACTTAAATATAAGAGCTGAACAATAAAAATCCTAGGAGTAAATCTAAGAAAAACTCTTCTGAACCTTGACTCAGACAAAGAAGTCATGACTAAGACCCCAAAAGCAAATGAAATAAAAATAAAAATAGACAAATGGGACTTAATTAAAGTAAAAAGCTTCTGCACAGCAAAAGAAATAATAAGAGTAAATAGACAACCTATGGAATGTGAGAAAATATTCAAAAACTATGTGTTCAGCCAAGGACTAATATCCAGAATCTATAAGGAACTCAAACAACTCAGCAAGAAAAAAACAACCCCATTAAAAAGTGGGTAAATGACATGAACAGAGTTTTCTCAAAAGAAGATACAAAAATGGTTAAAAAACATAACAGAAAATGCTCAATAGCACTAATCATCAGGAAAATGCAAATTAAAACCACAATGAGATACCATTGTGCTCCAGTTAGAATGGCCATTGTTAAAAAATCAAAAAACCAAAAGATGTTACTGCAGATGCAATGTAAAGGGAACACTTACACACTCTTAGTGGGTATGTAAATCAGTACCACCTTTATGAACATCGGTATAGAAATTTCTAAAAGAGCTAAAAGTAGATCTACCATTTGATCCTGCAATCTCATTATTGGGTATCTACCTAGAGGAAAAGAAATCATTACATCAAAAAGCTACCTATACTTGTATGTTTACTTTAGCACAATTCACAATTGCAAAGATATGGAATTACCATAAATGTCCATCAACTGGTGTGTGGATATATGAGGGCTTTCCAGAAAGTATCCAGCCATGTACTATGTTCTCATTATATTAACAGTGGCTGGACAATTTCCAGACAGCCCTTGTGTATGTGTGTGAGTACGTGTGCATCCCCTATGTGTGTGTGTGTATACACACCATGGAGTACTACTCAGCAGTAAGAATAAAAAGAAATAATGGCTTTTGCAGCAACTTGGATGGAACTGGCAGCCATTATCCTAAGTGAAGTAACTCAGGAAAAGAAAAATAATTACCACATGTTCTCACTTACAATTGGGAGCTAAACTATGGCTACAAGAGGGCACACAGAGTGGTATAATGGACACTGGAGACTCATCATTTTCACTCAAAGCCTATAGTTTACATTAGGGTTCACTCTTGGTGTTGTACATTCTGTGGGTTTGGACAAATGTATAATGACACGTATCCATCATTATAGTACATGCAGAGGATTTTCACTGCCCTAAAAATCCTTGTGTTCTGCTTATTTATCCCTCCACCTCCTGCCCTAACCCTTGATTTCTTTTTAAAGAAAGCAAAAAATATTACTACCGATTGTCAGTTTGTGCATTGATGTGGATATAAACAACATTTTCTAGAAAAAGAATCTTTCTGACATATCAAAAGGTAACGTAAGATGTGGGAACTATTTCAGTGATGAATTCAGAAGCCTTATGAGGTTCTCTTAAAAGATGTATAAGGGATTCTCTTAAAAGATGATACCGTACCCACATGGGGTACTCTATATCACCCTATAACCAAACAAAATAACACAACTTCTCCATATCTTCTCCTCTAAATCTCAGTAAATACCCATATTTATCTAGATGCATATATAAAATGATAGCAGGGCCACTTGAAATCTAATATGGCTGGTGGAGGTATATCAATTATGGTATCAGGGTCTTATCTATTTATAAATCATGGTGTCAGGATGTTATCTACTTATAAAATATTCTGCAAAATCTCAGTGATGTGTACTAAAATAAAATTTCTAATTAATTTATAAATTATCTTATAAATTAAATCTATTTTATCAATAGTTTAATTTTCCCGAGTATATTCTAAAATCAATGGGGAAATATCTTTTCCCTTTCTTCCTCTGTTTCTTAATTTTTGTACTTCATTTTATAAACAATTGCACTTTTCCAACATCATTGAGTAAATAAATTTTTCTTCCCATCGATGGATGGAAAAGCTTATCATTTGAAGTAAATTCACTAAGGACAGTGGCAATGAGGATGATGATGAAGCAAAAAGTGAAATTCAATTTAAATATTAATATTATGACTGAGAAAATCATGTATTCCAGCATAATACTGCAATATTTTAGTATGGAAATAGTAAATACTATGAACTTAGACAGCTAAATTGACTATTTACTCTGTATTTTGAAGATTATTTACCTTTGCTTCCTAACCTGAACCTGACTTATTATATTAGTATAATCATAATGATCCAATGCTACAAGGCAACTGTTCATTAGTGTTTTGGACTGATCTCCTCGGTTGTATTATATCACAAGACTGATTTTGTTTTAGTTGTGTCCATTGTTTCAGCTAATTTGAGATTAATCTTCCATGACCTTACTACAGCAAATTTGGCTGAAAAGCCACATTAAAGAATTTTTAAAAAACAAACAAAAGTGAGTTATTTTGACAAGGGAATATATTATTTTAAATATTTGTATACAACTGCTTAGTTAGTAAAAGATGTAATCATCCACTACCACTATTTTTTTTGTACAATTTTATTGGCTATTACCTGAATTGAAAAATTACACAGTCAACATTTGTGTGTTTAAATAAACAAACTGAAGAGTGGTAAGTGCTGTTGTGTTGGGAGCTTACAAATTAAATCTCACTGCTTGAGACATTCACTTTTATTAAAGATTCTGTAATTTTAAAAAAATGTTACTCATTGAAATTTAGGTGTTTTTTTCCCTGTCTTTAGATATTTCCAATACCTGAGTGATTTAACATGTACTTCTCAGCAGCTGCATTACCATAGTTGATTATTTCTTTTTTCCTGACATATATTTTTTCTTATTGTCTCTAAATTTGAACTGGCTAGGAACCAAATCTATACCTTCTTTTTAATTTTATACTTTCTTTCTAGATTATCTTAAACAAAGCCTTAGTGCTAAACACAATCTCTTTGTCATTGATATCCCAATTTGTGTCACTAATTCTACTCTCTCCCCTAAACTCCAGACTCATAAATCCAATTGTCTCTTTAATATTTCCACTTAAATGATTAAAGTGCACTTCAAACATGACATGTAAAAATAGAACCCTTAATTACCACCCAGGTAGGAGCCTCTCCTACCTGCTCCTCTTTCAGTCTATACTAGCTCAGTAAGACAAATTACTTGAGGCCAACACCCTAGGAGTCAACTTTTTTGCCTAACTCTCCACATTCATTCCACCATCAAATCTGGTCATATCAACCTTCAAATAAATCCCAACCTCTCACTTTCTGTTCCTCTCTGCTACTATCAACCAAGCTCTAGTCACCATTATCCCTTGCCAAAAAAATTACAACAGTTTTCTAAATGCTACTTAATTTTCACCCATCTCACTACAATCATTCTCCATTTAGCAAAATAAATTTCTATCAAAATAAAGGAAATCATATTACACCCTTGATTAAACCCCACTATAGATTTCTCATTATACCCAGCATTAAATCTAAACTCTGTCATGACTTACTCCTCCCTACAGGACCTTAGAAGACCTCCCTGACATTGTTTCATGCTACCTTTGCTCCTGCTCACTGTGTTCCAGCTACATTGGCCCTCCTTCTCTTCCTTAGTCCACCTCATTTGTTCCTGCTAGTAATAAACTTTTCCCAGCTTTTTCTATGACTAGCACTTTCTGTTATTTAATTCTCAGCTCAAATAAATATCAGTTTCTCAAAAATACATAGATAGAACATACAAATAAAGTAGCTCTTTCATCACTCCCTATAGTATAATACTGTTTTGTTTTGTTCATGGCACTTTACTTCTAAATTGTTTACTTGATTTCCCATGTCCTTTCTCTCTCACCCCAGTTCTCTCCCCCAATGAGAATGCAAAATCCTGGAAAGCAAGTACTCCTGTTTCCTTCATGGCCAGACTTCTGGCTTAGAACAGTGCTAAGTAATAGTAGTTGATCAATAAATATTTTCCAAATGTATTATTGTTAAATTATTTTCCTTATGTATTATTCAGGGCAGATACCACAAGGGGCATAGTGCTTCCTACTAAGGATAGCACTGACTTTGTTTAGGCCTAATTTAGATGACAATTTCATGTACCTCAAACTTTCCAGGATGATCTCAATTTTAAATATTCTTTCCTGATTTCCTCATAATCCATCAAAATATTCCAATAATTAGCATGTTTTTATATTAAAGAAATAATTTGGAATGTTCCTTAAATTCAAAAACAATAGAATTTTATCTGATAATATGTTCTGATATTTTTTTAAACCAGGGGTCCTCAAACTTTTTAAACAGGGGGCCAGTTCACTGTCCCTCAGACTGTTGGAGGGCCACACTATAGTTTAAAAAAAAACTATGAACAAATTCCTATGCACACTGCACATATCTTATTTTGAAATAAAAAAACAAATGGGCAAAACATCTGCTTGTAGCCCATGGGCCGTAGTTTGAAGATGCCTGTTTGAAACTATAAACAAAATAAATATAACTTTTCTACCCATTTTCTCTCAAAGTTCTGCCCATGCAGGCTCCCTTACCTCCCAAGATTAGTTCACAAATTTCACCTTTATGCCCCTAAGCAACATGATCAAGTCCTGGTTGTACAGGATCTGGCCTGTGGGCCTGTCCCTGAGTCCCCAGAGATCACTCTCTGACCATGCGAGGGAGGAGTGTTCTGGTCCTGAGTTGTCTTTGGGGTACTCAAGCAGGTTTGATGTCCCCCCACTTTGGAGTGTTCCCTGCTCTGATGGAGCAGCTGGGCAAGCAGCACTGGGAAGGGCCAGTGAGCAGGGAACTCACGGTCTGAGCACCCTTTAGTCCACTGTAGTTCTTTAAGAAGAAAGGTTTGAGCCCTATCTCTGTGGAAGTCCCAGTGTGGTGGATGCACCAACAGGGGGGAAGCAGCAGCTCCTGAGAGCCCTGGCTTAATCATCACTCTCTGCAGCCGTGGGTGGGAGAGGGGAAAGGGAGGAAGAGAGTTTGGATGGAGGAGAGCTAGCACTCTGGTCATCTCTGTCCCTCTCTCTGGGAGGCAGCCTACCCAGAATGCCCAGGCTCTGGAGTCAGGCAGAACACCCAAGACCCACCAGCCCCCTGTGGCTCCCACAGTCTAGGGCAGAGTTGGAAAATGTTTGGGTGGGAATAAGCAAGATGAAAACTGAGGGGCTGAAGCCACCTAGGAAGGACAAAGGTGCATGATGGTTGGAGAAGCAATATGGTGCCTGCCATCTTGGCTCGGGTCTGTGGTGACAGGAAGTACTCCAAGGTGCTTTGTCCTCAAGAAGTTCCAGTTCACTGGCAGCAGTAGCTTTTGGGCTCTTGAGGGTAGAAAGACTTTCCAGCAGCTTGGGAGCCAGTTGACTGCCAGAGATGTGAGCCAGGGACAAACAACCTGTTCCATCTACCCTTTTCACTGGACTCCAAGCCCCCTGGAGGTTATCCTCTGTTGAAATCTTGATCCTTCTTGTTCTACTCCACAGCTTCTTCCCATAGAATCTTATGTAGGTTCTGGCACTTTTACCTCGGAGTTATACCTGATCTATGATTGTTTGTTTTTACTTTTTCATCTAAAACTTTTCCTTATTTCTGAGATAATCTGTCAGCTGGTGTCTGTGGTCAGCCATCTTGTCTCTCTCTGAATATCCCCAGTAATCAAACTGTTTTGGAGCTTTTGTTTTGATTTTTTTACATTATTCCCATTACAACTCTAGACCATTTGTTCTCTGCTCAGCATTGTTTTCAGTGTGGAAGACCATGAATTGGTATTTATTCAGTCTGAACTAATGCGCAGCAATGTGCTAGGTTATTTGCTCACACTACGTTACTTATCCTTATAATAACCCTCTTAACAAGGAAGTGGTACTATTAGTTTCATTTTTGTACATGACCAAATTGAGGAACATAAAAGTGGGTCAATTTACCTAAGGTAAATGAACTGATACATGCTAAGTGATATGTCAGGAAATGGAACCTGGGCACAATTGTATCTCCTCCTTTCTCCTTAGCTGAATTTTAATCTTTCTTGACAATTTTGTATTTTAGAGACTCAGAGTAATGTTGAAAATATGTCTTATCTATGAATTAAAACACACATGCTATCCCACTACTTAAATATGAAGCCATTTTCTAGGAAAAAATCTCTCATACATGTACATATAAATACCTATTTATATATAATATATTATTATATGTACAATATATATTTTTAACAAGCATAAGATATATATAAGTATAATATTTATATATGAAATAAGTAAAAACTTAAACTCTAAGAATATAATGGGAAAATGCACACTATTTCACCAAAGTGATGAAATGCAGTTGTTTTATATGTGGGTGGCATCAGGCAGCTGTGAAAATTGTCCACATCCAGTCTATTTTAGAAAGTCCTGTTCAAATTTTCCATAACAGAATTACTATGATTTTAAACATTTTAACAGATCTTTTCCCACAGATTTTAACAGATCTCTTCTCTATGTATTATTGTTCCTGTTTTTAAAGAAACAATCCTCTGATTTATTCCATGGCTTCAAGAAGCATTTCCCAAGGCAGACATCTTGACTCTATTTGAAATAGGATCTGAATTTACAAACTGTTTACATTTTCATGATGTTGCTAGAATTTAGTTTATCAGCATTTTAAATCAAAATACATATCTTATGTTTGCAATCTTGTTTAAATAGCATCATGATGTAGCTCTTTTTTTTCCCCTTTTCTTTCTTACATTTGCTTTTTTCCCACTAGGAAACAACAAAATATCAAGCAAAAAAAATTTACAGTCACAGACTTCTCTGTTACAAAAGAAAAGTCAAAATAATTAAAACCTCCTTTCCCAAATAAAGCTATAAATGTGGTAAAGTCACTTACACAGTGACAAATGTGACTGGAGTTTATAACATGCTTAGAAAGAGGATTACGTGACAAAATCTACTTTGTGTTTTCTACAGACTGAATATGTGTGTCTTTCAAAAATTCCTATGTTGAAATTCTAACCCCCGATGTAATGATAATAGGAGATGGGAAGTTATTAGGTCACGGGGACAGAGCCCTCGTGAATGGAATTAGTGCCTCTATAAAAGTAACCTCGAAGAGCTTATTTGCCCCTTCTTCCATATAAAGAAAGCTACAGTAAGAAGATGGCCCTCTATGAACCAGGAAGAGGGCCCTCAATAGACACTGAATTTGCCACTACCTTCTTCTTGAACTTTTGCCTCCAGAACTGTATGAAATATATTTCTGCTGTTTATAAGCCACCCAGTCTAGGGGTATTCTGTCGTAGCAGCCTGAACAGATGAAGACAATGTTATTAAACCTGAGACTTAAAGGAAATTACATACATTAAAAAATCCACAGCGTATTTTATCATAAGAAACACAATGAGATCACTTAATCCTTTACTTCTCAGTTTCAATAAGATTATATTACAGATTAATGTTTTAAATTATTCATTCATTCAATCTCTATATATTGAGTACTTCCTATATGCTGGGCATTATTCTAAGTGTTTAGAATATGGCAATTAAGAAAACAGCAAATATCTCCACCCTCCTGAAAATTGCATTTAGAAAAGGTAAATGACATTCAACATATATAGTAAAATAAACATAGTAAGTTAGGTGGCGATATATTTTATGGAGAAAAATAAAGTAAGCAAGTGATTTAGGAAGTGGAGAGGGAGTTGCGATTTTAAATAAAGTTATCAGGGGGGTGCCTGCTGAGAAGGTGACAAGTGAATAAAAAAAAAAGGAGGTAAGGAAACAGGCTAAGTTGTATTGAGTCAGATAGTATGATGACTCCAGCTTTGTTCTTTTTGCTCAAGATTGCTTTGGCTATTCAATGCCTTTTGTGATTCTATAAAAATTTTAGAATTTGTTTTTATTTCTGTGTAAAATGTCACTGGAATTTTGACAGCAATTACATTGAATCTGTAGATCACTTTGGGCAGTATGGACATTTTAAAAATATTAATTCTTCCAATCCATGAACAGAAGATATCTGTCCATTTGTGTCTTCTTCAATATCTTTCATCAATGTTTTATAATTTCAGGGTAGAGGGCTTCTACTTCCTTGGTTAAATTTATTCCTAAGTATTTTAATTTTTGTTTAGTTATTATGAATGAAATTGTTTTACTTATTTTTTTCCAGATAATTCCTTGTTAGTGCATAGAAACTTTGCTAATTTTATTGATTTTGTATTCTGAAACGTTACTGTACTTGTTTATTAGTTCCAACAGGGCTTTTGTGTTAGTGTGGAGTCTTTAAGCTTTTCTCTATATAAGATCATGTCATCTACAAACAGAGACAATTTACTTTTTTCCTTTCCACTTTTGATGTCGTTTATATCTTTTTCTTGCCTAATTGCTCTGGCTAAGACTTCTAGTACCATCTTGAATAGAAGCGGCACAAGTGGGCATTCTTATCTTATTTTTTTTTATTTCAGCATATTATAGGGGTACAAATTTTAAGGTTTCAAATAATGCCCTTGCCTCACCTCCCTCCACAAGTCTGAGCTTCAAGCATGACCATTCCCCAGACGGTGCACATCTCACTCATTATGTATGTATACACCCGCCCCACTCCCCCCTCCTACTCACCCAATACCCAATTAATGTAGTTCCTATGTGTCCACTTAGGTGCTGCTCAGTTAATACCAGTTTGCTGGTGAGTATATGTGGTGCTTATTTTTCCATTCTTGGGATACTTCACTTAGTAGTATGGGTTCCAGCTCTATCCAGGAAAATACAA